>PVJN01008582.1:0-27119 GCA_004026805.1 Lasiurus borealis | reverse complement strand
ATATACAAACTTAAGTGTTCCTCACTGTGATGCCACCTTTATTATCGGAAACTTATTGTTTATCTCAGGGCGTTCTATCCTCTAACCACAAGCCAGATTTGATTAAAACATGTTCCCAGGCCCAAAGCAACCCGTTTAATGTGCTGAAAGTCTGAGAACACACTTAGATCTCCCCAGACTGTGTCTAGTGGCAATGGAACTCCACGTGGATTCCACAGAATCAAACAATTCATCTCCCAGCACCTAAAGTCCTGAAGGCCTCAAGTCTCCAAGGCTGAAGTACTTCATTTCAGGAATGAAAAATGAGTTTCTTCCTCTGGGAAGTGAGTCACTGGAATCACATCAATGGACAGCGGGGCACGCACAGTCTGTCACCCTTCACAGGTCTCCTTCACACTATTCTAAAGCAGCTGCCATACTTGTACCTCATTCCCCACATCAGTCAGTGACCCCTACTAGCCCTGTGCTCAGTGGTTAGAGTGTTGGCCATGCACTGAAGGGTCACAGATTGGGCTCCTGGTCAAGGGCATGTTACCTGGGTTGCCGGTCCAATCCCTGGCCCCAGTCAGGGTGTGTGCTGGAGTCAACCAATCAATGTGTCTCTCTCACATCAATGTTTTTCTCTCTCCCCTTCTCCCTCCCTCCCTTCCACTCTCTATAAACATCATGGGAAAAATATCTTCACATGAGGATGAACAAAATAAATAAATAAATACCCCCTCTAAATACTGCTTGTACCTGCTAGCCCCCTCTCCTCATTCAGGACCTCTCTTCAGGTCCTCTCTCTCTTACCTGGCTGACTCCCCCAGCCTCAGAACTGGCCCCAGGCTGCCTCCTCCTTTCCACTTTCCATACACCTTACCGAGGGGTCTTCCTAAAACTCAGATCTGACTGACGATGCCCAAGGCTACTCAACACCTTGCAAGGCGCCTGAGGCTTTCTGCAAAGTTCAAGCTTCTGAACTTTGTACCTGAAAGAAGTGCCGGACTGGGCCTGTTCCCAACCACTTCCCCAGATCGGCTCCCCCTCTAAGTTGGCATGCTTAGACACACTCGCTGCATCCTTCTGGATTTCCTTTTTGGTCTCTCATGCTCTCTCTTATACAAGTCTCAAAGTAGAGACCATGCATGACTCAACCTCGTATTCTTAGTGCATGGCACATACTGGACTCTGAACAGCTGGTTTTAAATGAATCGGGCAGTATTTTTTTAAATGACATGAAAATCACATTTATACATTATACATTAATGTGGTGAAAGGGAAAAGCTTACCATGATTTTGCTATTTTCTTCTTTATCCAAATATTGGTCACTAAACATGTGACATGAGCCAAGCACTGCCAGCTTCCCACCTTGGTTCTGCAAATGACAAAGTAGCATCAGATATTAGAATCCCCAAATGCACCTCATGCACCCTAGTTTCCAAACACCGATCATCAGAATTACGTAAGCAACTAAGTACCAATTCTCATCAGGATTTCAATAGTCTAGAAATATCAACTATGATAAAAACCACATTCCAATCTGCTTCTCATTTTAGATGCTTTTATTGGACTTTAATAGAAAATACTGTGAATTGGTTCTATAGTATTTCCCACTGTCATCTTACAAATGAAGATCATAACCTCAAAGGAAAAAGATAAATTCAAAGAGCATTCAAAACGTTTTCAAGTACCAAAAATAGTATTAACTAAGATCCAAACAGAAAACTAAGCCATGATCATGAAAAATTCACAACAGCAATGAAAACATTTCAATATTAATAATTTTAAACAAATAAAAATAAAGTATTTTTGACTATTAGATTAATAAATATGTCAAAATAATTAAACACGGTATTGATCAGGTTTCAGTTCTTTCACATAATGTTGCTAAAATTGTCAACATATGCAACAAAGCAGTCTGAAATACATAAAAACTTATGTACTATTTTACAGTTATAATCACACAAAAATTAGAAATAAATCCATTTGCCCTGGCCGGGTAGCTCATTTGGTTAGAGTGTTGTTCCATTTCAGTGGTTCTCAATCTTCCTAATGCCACGACCATTTTAATACAGTTCCTCATGTTGTGGTGACCGCCAACCATAAAATTATTTTTGTAGCTACTTCGTAATAGTAATTTTGCTACTGTTATGAATCCTAATGTAAATATCTGTGTTTTCCAATGGTCACGACCCACAGATTGAGAACTACTAGCAGGGTTGCCTAAGACCATCAGAAAACACAGATATTTACATAACAATTCATTACAGTAACAAAATTAGAGTTATAAAGTAGCAACGAAAATAATTTTATGGTTGGGGGTCACCACAACATGAGGAACTATATTAAAAGGTCACGGCATTAGAAAGGTTGAGAACCACTGCAATACATCAGGGTTGCGGGTTTATAATCCCTGGTTGGGACATATACAGGAGGCAACCAATTGATGTTTCTCTCTCACATCAGTATTTCTCTCTCCTCAGGTGAGACTAAAAATTTTTTTAAATTAAAAAACAAAAAGTTATAACAGAGATAGCTTTGTGCTACAGTGGAAAGCTTTGGATTTAGAATGATATAAGCTTGCTCCATCAATTATCCCCATAAGTAAAATATAGATCACTGAAATACCACTTTGCAGGACTGTTGAGCAGACCAATGAAAAAATACTGTATATGAAACCCCTCTAGAAACAGTAGCTTTTACTACTTCAATAATAAAAGGACATATTCACTCATGTCTAAGAAAGACTGTACCTTGGAGTGATAGAAAGCCAGAATGGGTCTGTTCAGTGGAAAACAGACAGAACCCGTGGATAGAACAGCAACTGCTGGTTTCATGACACTCAATGTGGCACCAAAAGGGTATACAAAGGTGAGAGCCCTGTAAACATTAAAGAAACATTCCAATTTTTTAAAAATAATGAATAAAAACTTTGTGAAGATAATTTCAGCCTGGCTGGCGTGGCTCAGTGGTTGATCATTAACCTATGAAATACGAGGTGGTCACGGTTTGATTCCCGGTCAGGGCACATGCATGGGTTGTAGATTCAATCCCCAGTAGGGGCCATGAAGAAGGTAGCCAATCAATGATTCTCTCTCATCATTGATGTTTCTATCTCTCTCCTCTCCCTTCCTCTGAAATTAATAAAAATATATTTTTAAAAAATATATAATTTCAGTATTTCTTCAGTAATTCATCATCCAACACAAAATATCTCTAAGCTTTGATTAGTTAATACAAAAATTAATACTAGTATAATTCTAGCTACCAGCACTTTAAGAAATATGAATGTAAATTAATTTCTTAATAAAGCACTTTAAGAAATATGAATATGAATTAATAATTTACAATCATATGTGCAAATGACTAATTAGAAGAACTAACATAGCCCCTGTGGAGGGGAAGAAGAGGGAGCCTCATCTAAGAACTGAACTAGAACTCCACATGAGCCTGCTCTGTATAACATCGCAGAGGTAAACGTTTTCCTCTCCCTGGTAGATCTGACTGGTGCTACCTCTAAGAATGAATGTCCAGCATTAGAAGAGTGTGACAATTGAGTGCTTATATGAACAGAGGCATTCATCTACCCCCCACTAAACACTTCTACACAGACCTGTCCTAACAAAGACTTGGAGTATCTCAAGTGAATCAGTCTGACTTGGGCAACGTGCTCATGGAAAGGAAGTGGGGTGGAGGCGGGGAAAAGTAGGATGCAGATCCTGGGATAAAGCCAACCGATATAGAAAGGATAGGGTTTTACTGAAAGAAAGCTGGAGCTCCGCAAAGGTAGTTATTTGAAGGAAGTGCTCTCAGAATGAAGAAACATAGCAATGTTAAAACCAAAGCATAAAGTTAGAAACTTGGGAGCATGGGGGCGGGGGTGGGGGTGAGTGGGGGGGCGTTGAGGAGTCTAAGGTTTAATTTATTCCCTGTTATTTGGAGTGTTGTCCCATACACCAAAAGGTTACAGGTTTGATTCTGGGTCAGGGTACAAATCTAGTTTGTTGTGAGGATTAAATGATATAATACATCCCTCTTACATAGCAAGTGCTTCATAAATTAGGTGATATTATTAAAGCAAAAATTATAAATTACCTATATGTCCTATAAGATATTAGACAAGTTCAGATAAATCCAATTTTATCTAGTCATTAAAAATTTTTATATATGAAAAAATATCTAGAAATCTAAATAACATACTATTAAGACACATTATCTTTGGCATAGATTTACATAAAGGATTTCTATTTTGTTTCAGAATTCTTTTTTTCGTTTTTACAAATTCCTTTAGTATTATACCTGCTTCTGCTTTCTTTTTTTATATATGTTCAACATTATCTTATAGTAGTTTCAGGTGAACAGCATAGTGTTTAGACAATCACATAATTTGAACCATTCAAAAAGCTCTTCATTTTGAAAGAATACTCTTTAGAATGACAAAGGCATCTTCTTCAGGTGCCTCAGGAAACACTCACTGGGCATTGTTTCCGCTGCTCTCCTCATCAATGATTCCAGGCACAGCCTTCCCTGCAGCTCGGCTAATTTCCCTTGAAGAAAAATATTAAAATCAAGTAAACGAAAACCATTTAGGAATTTCACCCTCCGTTAGTAGCATAAACTAGATGTGAGGACTAGCAGACTTGTTCAAGACACAATTCTTAATAAAGTTACACACCCACTACACACCTATTCCTCTTTTGGGAAACTTGCAAAAGTTAACATTAAAGTATAAGGATCAGCTCCTGTTTCTTCAGACCCGAGGGAGGGGTCCATATACTAAACCCACAATCTAGACTAGGATTCAAGACTCTGTATCATCCATCAGAGCCAGCAGAGTATCTGCTATGTAGCAAGTTCCAGTGTGGTATCATGCTGCATACAGGGAAAAGCTCAGAGAGGGCACCTGATGTTGTTCCCCTCAGGCACCCATTTTCCACTTCCCTAAAGCCCCTAATTTATGTTCTCAGATACAATGGACCAGAAAAAACTGACTATCCTAGGCTCCAGAGCTGGAGAATATGTCTTAGCTATGCCATCAGAACATTCAATGCCCACAGTGACCAGCCTGGATGTGCATATGGCCTAGGCCAGCTCAAATAAGGCAAATGTCAGGACTATTTCTGATGGGAATGCTAGGACCCAGGCACTCTCTTTCCCTAGGTGGTGTGGCAAGCGGGACTGAATCTGAGAACTGTTAAAACTATTCAGTCCACACACTCAGGAAAGCATATCAAGAGACTTGTAGAGAAACGGTATTGGAACCCTGAAGACATCATGTATTTTCCATTAATCCATATCTAAAATCTGCCCATTTCTGAGTTTTTCAATTACATGAATCAATAAAGTCTCTTTAGTGTTTAATCCCATTTGAATAGGGTTTTCTGTTGCTCGCAACTGAATATATTCTACTGACAAAAAGGGCGCTCTAGCCGATGTTTCTCAATGGTTAGTGTGTCGCCACTCGCACTGAAGGGTTGGGGATTCGATTCCAGGTCAAGGGCTTGCTCCCCATCCTTGGTTGGGGTAAGTGCAGTAGGCAACCAGTCAATATGTCTCTATCACATTTATGTTTTTCTCTCTCTCTCCCTCCCTTTCTCTTTCCCTTTCACTCTCTCTGAAAAGCAATGAGAAAAATATCCTCAGGTGAGGATTAATTAAAAAAGTAAATGAATAAATAAATAAAATAAAAACTGACAAAGGGTGAATATTTAGTAAGGTTTCAACAGATGGGAGGAATATAAATTGATGGGTGAGAAGTAATACAGTAAATAAATTATGATACAGTAAATGAAATAAAACAAAAGGGAAAGAGAAAAAAGGGCCCGTGATATGAATATAGGAGAAGAGATGAGGAAGATTCATGTAGGAAAGATAGAGTCATTTATAAAGACATTTCTGCTTTTAATATGCTTACCTATTCAAGACTCCATTGGAAACTAGAGCTTCTTTAGGATGAAAATACTTATAATATACATTTCTAACCACAGCATCTTCAAAGGGAAAAGAGAAGGCACATTTCAGATTAGAAATGTTTGATATTAAAGACACTTAAAACTTTGACCTGAAAGGAACCCTCAAACTCTGTTCCACTCCCTCTCATTTTATAAACAGAGGAAGCCCAGGCCCAGAAGGTTCAGACTGCCAGTGAGGCCAGAATCCTGGACCATGTACCCTCACAGCCCAGAGATTTTTCCATTGTACTATTAGGTGCAGAGGGCTACAATATGAATAATAAATAGTAAATTACTGCCTCTATTAAGTTAATAATAATAATTACCATTATTAACCATGATTCCATATTCTTCCAGGAGAAAGTTAATATTGGTATCAAATCTGGATTCCCCACCCTCTCCTAGCATCACAAGGATATCGCCACCGCCATCAAGGTATTTCTTCAGGACCTCAAACTACACAAAGGAAAAAAACAATTTATGAATATACCTAGAAAACTTTGGTCCACAATTTTATGAATAAGATCTTAACTACCTGAAAAGTAAACACTTTAAATTTATAAGGCATCTAAATATAAATGTATATAATATAAAACTTACTCTCCTCATAGGATTTCCAAGATTGTCTTTAAACATAAAGCTCCAAAATACTCAAACTAAAGTGAAATTTTCCAAGTTGATAAGCAAACTAAAAGTGAGAAACTATTGAAGGAAGCCCACCTGTCTTCTTCACTCAACAACATCCCTGGTTTCTACTTATTAGATGCCAATTGCACCTGCCCGCTCCTGACAACCCAAACTGTCTCCAGATATTTATTGCCAAAGGTTCCCTAGGCACTGGTCGCTGACCCTCTCTCTGGACATTCTCACTTTCCTGAGGCTGCTTGCTCCTTGGCAAGGACCTGGTCACTTCTCTGTCTTCCCTAGCTGGAGAAAGGAGGTGGTGAGGGGGAAACTGTACTGGAGTTAGGCCAAAGCCCAACAAATAAAGTTACTCTTGTGCAGGCCATTACCAGCTGCGGAAACATCTCCCTCAGGGTCTCACTGGGAAGGGTAGCTGGTCACCTCCATTTTCCCAATTCACCTGATGAAAGTTACCTCTTCATGCCGTTCCTGAATGAGGTGGCCTTGCAATTAGGTTGAGAAAAAAAGGGCAACAGAAATGCTCCCCTGTGGACCTCCTCTCGGGCCCCACCCAATATAAGAACAGGAGACTTGGGTCTGCCTCAGACTAAGGACCACACTGGCCCCACCCTAGCTTCACCTCCCTGCTCCCACAGCCCTCCCTGGGCACCAATGCACTTTTACAAGTCTCTGTAGAAAAGGCTCTTGCTATATTGTGGGGTTTTTTTGTTTTGTTTTTTTAATTGTGGTAAAATACATATAAGATTTACCATCTTAACCATTTTAAATGTACAGTTCAGTAGCATTAAATATATTCACATAGCCGAAACCGGTTTGGCTCAGTGGATAGAGCGTCAGCCTGCAGACTGAAAGGTCCCGGGTTTGATTCCGGTCAAAGGCATGTACCGTGGTTGCAGGCACATCCTCAATAGGGGTTGTGCAGGAGGCAGCTGATCGATGTCTCTCTCTCATCGATGTTTCTAACTCTCTATCCCTCTCCCTTCCGCTCAGTAAAAAATCAATAAATTTATATATTGGATGGAAGCAATGTGTGTGTGTGTGTGTGTATATATATATACATTGCTGTGCATCCAATCTACAGAACTCTTTATCTCACAAAATTAAAACTCTATTATCCATTACACAGCAACTCCACATTTCCCTCCCCTACACCCTCACCCCTAACAACTAGCATTCTACTTTTCTCTCTATGAATTTAACTACTCTAGATACATCACATAAATTGAATCATACAGTATTTGTCTTTTTGTATCTGGCTTATTTCACTTAGCATAACATTCTCAATATCCATTCATGTTGTAACATGTATCAGAATTTCCTTTTTTTATTGTGTAAAGTATTACAAATAGTAGTATATATGTCTCCTTTTTTTTCTCCCCAATTGACTTTCTTCCAGCCTCCCCTACCTCTTGGCACATGTCCTCACTCCCTCCCAGTGTCTTGTGTCCATTGGTTTTGCTTATTTGCATGCATAATAAATCATTTTGTTTATTCATTCATTTGTTGATAGACACTTGGGTTGCTTCCACCTTTTGGCTAGTGTGCCCTATATAAACATGGGTGTGCAAGTAACTAACGCTTTGAGATCCTGCTTTCAATTCTTTTGGATATAGGTATATCCAGAGGTACGATTGCTGAGTCATAGGAGAATTCTATTTTTAATTTTGAGGAACCACCATACTTTTTCCATACTGTTTGAGGCTGCACCATTTTACTTTTTCACCAACAGTGCACAAGGGTTCCAATTTCTCTACATCTTTGCCAACACTTGTTATTTGTGTTCCGGGTTTTACATTTATCATTCTTTCTCTATTCCATGAAATAAAATAAAAACAAGTTTAATTTAAAATATAATTTTTCTATTTTCAAAGCAAGAATATGGCAAAGAAGTGTGACTAATATTTAATGAGCAAACAGTACATGTCTGCCACTTTTTGTGCATTTAACCATCACAACTCGATTAAAAAGAGAGGAAGTCAGTACCTGAAAGCAACACAGTAAGTGGTAAATAAGTTTAAATCCAGGATTTCAGAGCCCAGGCTCCTAACCATTTCATTATATTTCTTCTTCATAAATAATCATTTATTTTTTATTTTATTATTTTTTAAAGGGTATTTCTTACCTCAGCTGCAGTAAATTTTTCCCTTGGCCCAGCTGTAATCCACAGTTTCACACCAATTAACTTCTCAGATGTGATTTCATCTTTTAAGCTATAAATATGATTTTAAAAGCAAGTGTTAAGATCCATAATTAAACCAATTTATGTCACTTTAGACTCTAGACTTTATGGAACCAGAGGCTACCGAGGCCTGGGAATAAAGGGGTTTAGAGGTGCCCACCCCAACCTCTCCCACAGTGAGAATCTCCTCTACAAGCTTGCACCAGAGCCACCGGCCTCGGCTCAAATGCTTCCTATAAGCCACATTAAACTATGTCAGAACAGAAAGAATCCTCCAACTGCTAACGCAATCACATCTACCATTAGCTTGTACGATTACATATCCTTACCCTTTAAAAAAAAAAACACACCCACAAAAAGAGAGAGATTCTCATTTTTCCTTTCTCTGAATTGAAGTATAACCTAAGTTAAAATATGGAGAACACCTCTAGCCTCTTAAAAAGTTGTATATGTATAATGAGAATAATTTTTGTGTGATTTGGGGGCAACTTAATAATATGCTAACTGCCAATTTTCAAGGGATGCTTTAATAATTTACTTCTGAATGATCCTTAAATTGAGTTCTTCCCACCGAAACAATCTGGCCTGCATAAGAAAATAAAAAATTCAGTTTTAGCAGCAGTGTATTATTATCTGAAAGGGAAAATAATTCACAAGATCACCTCTGAATCTTCCAATTGCTCCGAAGTCTCTTCTGCATGGATTTATAGCCATTGTTGGTGGTAAATATTTCCTTTTTGTATGCATTGAAAAGAATGGTGCTCCGAAGCTCTTTCTCCATGGTTACCTACGGAAAAAAGAAGGGATCAGAAAAAGAAAAATAACCAACATTCCAAAAGAAACAAAGCATCTACTTCTTCTAATTTAATGCAACCTACCTATGAAATCTCTGCAGTTCTTCAAGGTTGAGAGTAAAACGCATAGATGCAGAAACCTAAGGCCAACCCTGGTGATCTTGTTTGTGTCTCTCCCCTTGGCCTTCCCAACAGCCTACTGCCATGGCCCTGTCCTGCCCTCACCCTATCCCTGTGGGAGACATGATTCCTTACTCCTCACAACTGTTAACTACAGGCATAATCTCCTGTTTCCTTTCCTTTTTTTTTTTTTTTACATTAAGTTTATCGGGCTGACATTGGTCAACATGGAGGTATAGTCGTCTACTTTCTTTTTATACATTCTTTAACTTGTAGTTTTATTTATAAAATAGGATTTTATCATATGCACTATTTTATAACACTTTTTTCACTTAACTGTATTTTCTCACCTTTCCATGTTGGTACTTAGGGAACTTTAAAAAAAAAAAAGTGCTGCACAGTATTCCATTTTATAGATACATCATAATTAAACTCATTATATACAAATTGATGTTTTTCCCAAAAAAATTTTGCTAGTAAAACAATATTACCAATATCAATCAGGAGGTAGCCCTCTCTCTAAAATCAATAAAAACATGTTAAAAAATATATTAATCATCTTTGAACAAGATGCTTTTGTGCACTTTTATCTGTTGAATGGTTAAGTGCCCTACAAAAAACTGTAACTTTTACTTGCACTAATACTAATACTATTTCTAATCCTTTTTTTTTCTTCTAATAATATAAGCATCCCCATTTAGTTTTAATTAGCACTTTAAAATTAGTGAGATGGACATCTTTTACTGTTTATACTGGCCACTTGTATTTCTATTGATTTTATTGTTCATCTACTCTCTTATTTTTCTGAAAAGTTTAGTATTTTTCTAACTGATCATTAAACAAATACTTTCACAAATTTATCTTTAGACGTAGCTTATAGGAAGGAGCTTTTTTTTTTGGTTTGATTTGGTGAAATTTTCCAGGCCATACAGAAGGTTTTAAACTTTAGAGTCAAAAGTATTAATCTTTTCCTTTTTCTGAATTGCATGACCTAATTAGAAGAATTTTTGGCCAAGATTATGAATACACCCAACAATGCTTTCTTCCCATACTTGCATGTCATTTTTAAAAATGTAAATGTTGAGACCCTGGCTGAGTAGCACAATCGTTTAGCGCATCCTACCAATATGGCAAGACTGTGGTTAGATCTCCAGTCAGGGCACAAACAAGCAACCAATGAATGCATAAATAAGTGGAACAACAAATCAATCTCTCTCACTTCCTCTCTCTCTCTAAAATCAATCAATAAAAAAAAATAATGGTCCATTTGGAATTTATTTCTATGAAAATAATTTTGTTACTTTTTACTAGAAACCTGCCCGACACCTATCAAACTTCTCAATGCTGATTTTTAAAAGATATATATTTTATTGATTTCTTACAGAGAGGAAGGGAGAGGTATAGAGAGTTAGAAACATCAATGAGAGAAACATCGATCAGCAGCTTCCTGCACACCCCCTCCTGGAGATATGCATGCAACCAAGGTACATGCCCTTGACCAGAATCTAACCTGGGACCCCTCAGTCTGCAGGCAGACGCTCTATCCACTGAGCCAAACCAGTTAGGGCATCAATGCTGATTTAAAAAAAAATATATATTTTTTTATTGATTTCAGAGAGGAAGTGAGAAGGAGAAAAAGAAACATCCAAGATGAGAGAGAATCATTGATTGCTGCCTCCTGCACGCCCCCTACTGGGGATCAAGCCTGCAAACCAGGCACGGCCCCTTGACTGGAATAGAACCTGGGACTTTCAGTCGCAGGCTGATGCTCCATCCACTGAGCCAAACCGGCAAAGGCTCAATGCTGATTTAAAACATCACGTTAACTATATAATAAATCACTATAAATATCTGGATCTTATTCTGAATTCTATACCTTCCACCTGCCTGTAATTCCTGCTTGGTTCCTTACTATTTTAATTTCTATAGCTTTATAATACAATAATTTCTGGTGATACTGGAGAGCTGATCCCCCTTATTACCTTTTTTTTTAAATTTTTGGTTTTTACACACACACACACACACACACACACACACACCTTATTACTCTTAATGTTCAGATTTTCCTGGCTAGTCTCACATATTTACTTCTGCAGTTTAAAATATATATATTTTATTGATTTTTTACAGAGAGGAAGGGAGAGGGACAGAGTTAGAAACATTGATGAAAGTGACATCGATCAGCTGCCTCCTGCACGCCCCCTACTGGGGATGTGCCCGCAACCAAGGTACATGCCCTTGACCGGAATCCAACCTGGGACCTTTCAGTCCACAGGCCAAGGCTCTATCCACTGAGCAAAACCGGTTTCAGCTATTTCTGCAGTTTAACTTTAAAATCATGTTTTCAGATTTTTTTTAAATGCCCCCCCTCTCTTTTCATGTTTCATCCCAGCCCTGCGCGTGCTTGTTCTCTGTGTGCATACACCACATCGCATTCCGCTTTCTCCGGCTGCCCACAGGAAAAGTCTCCTTATCGGGTTCATGGCTGCATGGCTATGTCATAACGAACTGAACCGCTGCCCTCATGGGCATCTTTTCAGTTCCGTGCCAGCATATACACTACATACTGGGATTTCCATGTTCCTACTCCTGCCATTATTTCTTAGGGCAGATTCCTAAGAAAGGGGATGGGGCCGATATGTGACGCGTCCTGTCCAACGCTCTGTCACTCTCTGCAGGACCAATGACTGACAACCCGCATAGCAGGAGGCGATGGAGACGCGAGCCCAGTCCAGGGTCGGGGACTCGGGCCTACATCCGCGCCCCGTTTACTTTACCCCAGGAGACCGCTCTTTCCCATCCGTGGCCCCGAGGACAGCCCGGGAAGCCCTCCGCCAGCGCCAGGCCGCCCAGCGCCCCGGCCGGCCCCTCCCAGTAGGCGCTCGTCTTACCTGAGGCCCGGTGACCACCATCTTCACCTGACGCCGCCCAGCATCCCAGCCAGGTATCCAAGGCCTCTTAGCAACGGCGGCGGCCCAGCGGCGTGGGTGTAGCTCGGGAGCCACGTGATGACGACAGAACGCAAGGCGCCGGTGGGGGTAGGGGGCGGGACTTACATGGGACTGTACCATTATTTTGGACGGGGTTAAACCCAAACAGAACGCGGATTGATTTGAGGCCAGAGATATACCGAGTTAATTGTGTCTTTAGTATATCAAGTCTTATTAAAGACTGGTAAAAAAAAATGGTAGGTCCCAAGGGCCTGAACTTCGCTCGACCCCCAGAATAAAGAATAGTGAGGACTTCCGGTCTGGAGCGCGGGTGAGCAACGCCCCCAGACTCGATCCCCAGAGCGCAGGCGCCAAGGCGCAGGGGGCGGGGCTGAGCAGCTGAGATCTGCAGGTGGCGCCGAGCCGCCCGGAGCTCCAGGCGCGGGGCTTGCAGCGGGGTGCGCTGGGGTTTTGGCTCCCAGGGAGGTCAGGGACGACTTCCCGGAGGAGGGATCGTTCGGTGGTGAGAAGGGTGACATGAGAGAGGTCTTTCTCTTTGATATGTCCTGCTACGCTGAGCACCGCAGTTCCAGGCCCCGGTGATGGCGATGAACCCGCCGCCGTCTCGGCGGCTGCCAGCGAGGAGTTAGACCTGGTTAAACCTTAACAAAACGTGGAAATAGCCGAGACCGGTTTGGCTCAGTGGATAGAGCGTCGGCCTGCGGAGTGAAAGGTCCAGGGTTCGATTCCGGTCGGGGGCATGTACCTTGCTTGCGGGCACGTCCCCAGTAGGGGGCGTGCAAGAGGCGGCTGATCGATGTCTCTCATCGATGTTTCTGACTTTCTATCTCTCCCTTCCTCTCTGTAAAAAATCAATAAAAATATATTTAAAAAACAACAACAACACGTGAACATATAAACTGTCTTAAGGGAGCAGCGAGGGGCCGGAGCTGGGTGGGAAGGCGCCCCCGATGCGCAGCGATATGAAAGGAGAGTGATGCCCATTAAGGCAAGCGCTGGGAAGAGCGGTCCGGGCAGGAGCTGCTTGTGCCAAAGAGCCGCCGCCTGAGAAAGAAAGCAGGTGCCAGTAAACGGGGGAGCTAGGGACGAGGGAACCTTGGTGCATTGCCACCACCTCGCGGGCTCCACCCAATGAGAGCAGAGTTTCTATTTGAGTTTATGTTGGTTAGAATCTTCAGCCTGTACAGAGTGGTAGGAGTGTCGGAATCTTAGAACTCTTGCTGCCTTTTCACAACTACTGTCATTGCAAAGTTAAAAAGTGATTCGGAATTCTCTTCCTGGGGACGCTGTATTTTGGTGCAAATTTGGGTGAATACTGTCTTCAGTGAGGGATACAAATGGAAGTGATGTGTTTCCTCTGTAGAGAGAGGAAGCTGTGCCACTTGAGTGTTGGCATCCTTCTGCTTGATGTAGAGTCCGTGTTTGCTAAAACAAAAGCGTACCTGCCCAGCGCACTTCTCCCACTGTTGAAAGGTGTGGAAAGAGCAAAGGTCTTGGAATCAGCTGCCACCAAGTTTAATTCCTGGCTGTGCCTTGTACCAGCTGGGTGACCCTGGGCAAGTTGCTTAATCTCTCTGAGCAAATGTTTCTTATTTATAAAGAGAAGTTCAATTTCTAAGTGCTGGCTTACTGTGAGGAGTGTAGATAATGCATGTAACACTCAGAATGTGCTCCATAAACATAGGCATAGCATGATCGATGTCATAGTTTTTCTTCATTTTTATTTTCCATTCTGAAATTTTTATGATCTTATAGTGTCAGAACAAAGAGTCATTATGGGTTTCCTTATCCACAGCAGATTGCGTACTTTTGGCAGTACCAGCACATTTCAGACAATTATCATCTTGAATTTTGCTTTGGGGAATTGGGGGAATTTGGGCCCCTCCCTCATGTTCCACGTTTGTCAGTTAACAGACACTGTTAAGACAGAAATCAAATCAGAGTGTTTCAGAATTCTCAGGTGACCCAGCTTTGGTCTCCAGTGTCAGTATCATTGGTGTGTTTTCCGTGGTCTTTTGCTTCATCCCCTATAGTCCCTGGGGCAGGGGATTGCCCTGGAAAAATGGAAGGGAGAGAGAGGAACTGAAGAGGAAAGGACAACAAAAATCACAGCACACACTGATGTTTCCCACAAACCAAAAAAGCTGATCAGACCACCCAGAAGGCTATCAAAACCTCTAGTGAAAACCAAAAGGAGGTGATGAGTCACAGGGTTGAGAAAAGGAAACCCCTTTCCACTAAAATAAAGCAGCATGATCCGTTCTATAAGTGCAAGGTACTCTGAATTCATGAGGTTACGTGCTCAGGCTCTGTCCAGAATTACCTTGAGAAATGACTAATCTTGAATACGCGGAGCTCCGTAAGTGGCTGGGAAGCTCTGGTCAGCGAGCCTGCACCAGCCTCCGGCCCTGTCCAAGGCCTGGGCTCTCCATGGCCTCAGACCTACCAAACCTACAGGGGCAGGCGAGGTGGAGCACAGCCTGGCTCAGACCATGAGCTTCCAGGTCAGTGTCTCATCTTCACCCATTTCCCACCACCTAGTTTTTTCTGATTAATTCCAGGTTTGCTTTTCACTAGAGGTTTTGAGAGCCATTCTGTTGGACCTAACAGTGAGAGGCAGACGAGCACAGAGGACACAAGTGAGAGCCCTTGAGTCAGCTTATGTGGCTCCAAGTCCCAGCTCAGACCCTTACTAACTGTGACCAGGTAGGGAACAGCTCTGACCCTGTTTCTTCCTTGGTAGAAGGGGACAGTAATAGTTCCTACCTTGGGGTTGTTTGGATAAAAACTGATAATAGACTTGAGAATCTAGCACAGAAACTCGTTCAGCATAGGCTGCTGTTCTGAAGCTGATTTGGGCCGATTAAGCCAAAAAAGAGGGTGTTAAGAGGATCAGAAGCTCTCAAGATTATTCGAAAGCTAGAGGCTGAGACCCAAGGCTTCCTGGGAATGACCTCTCAGAATGATATGAAGAAATTGAGTCCTAACTGCTACAATTTACAGTGTTACCATTTTTACACCAGAAACTCGGTTTTGTGGGTGCTGTCACCACAGCTACCACATGAAAGACAGCTCTGGTCCCTTTTGAGTCAAAATCTGGCACAAGTATCCCTGGGCCACACGCCTGGCCCTAGAAGCAGGGGAGCTGCAAAAGTCACTGTCTGGAATCTCAGCTACTGTAAATGGAGGTTACGGCCCCTCATCCAAACCCACAAACTACAAGATTCCCGGAATATAGGAAGGGGTTCAGATGCCAAGCAGACAAACCTAATAACACGTGTCTAATACTCCCCACAACAAAGAGAAACCATCAACACAGGAAAATGAGAGGATGTTGGGTGATAACCATAAATGCTTGTCATGTCTCTGTCATTTTATACTGCAAAATCAAAATCTAAACACCAAGAGGCCAGGTTACCTACGCAATGTTCCCCCCTCCTCAGTGTCAAAACGCTTGTGTTATTAGACATGATGATGTGCCAGTGAATAAGTCACATAGCCCAGCCTCCATTACAGGTAGGCATGGGTGGCTGATGAGCAGAAGTCATTGGTTGGGGCTTCTGGGAAATTGTGTAAAAGTGTCCTTCTGCTCTTCTCTTCTTCCCTCCTTTCCCCCCCACCCCCTTCCCAGAACACAAAAGCAATGGCTACTGCTCCAATAACCACCTTATGATAACCTAGCCATTGATATTAAAACGATTTGCCAAGGATGGCAGAGCCAAAGACAGAAAGCCTCTGAGTATCTGATGACCTGTTGTCCCAGTCCTGGACCACCGAACACAATTCCTTATGTGCTGGGAAAAATCATCTCATTTAAGCCATTGGTACTTTGAGGCTCTGCTCCTAGCAGCTGAAGATAAGTCCTTACAGGTTCCAGCTGTCACCAGTGGTTTCACAGGTACTTGTCTCCTAGCAATCCAAGGCGGCTTCATCCTCCGGCACATAGGAAAAGCCCTGGAATGCGCTTGAGGCCCCCGAGCTGCTGGCCACAGTGTCGGGAGTGCAGCCAATGGACTTCGACACGGCTTCCTGGGTGAACTCTGGGTCAAAGTTTTTCAAGTCAGCAGGTCCTGCCTGTGAATAAATGCCAATGATGAGAAGGGGGCAATGGGGTCAGAACTGCCAGAGGAACCCACAAATCCTGAAAGGGATGTTAGGCCTCCCCTCTGAGTGCCTTCTGGATACCCCTGCTTAACTGTCACCCATGCATTTACATTAGTTACCTTTTCTATGTTTTTTTAACATGTTTTTATTGATTTCAGGGAAAGGGAGAGAGAGAAAAAAACATCCAGATAGGCTACCTCCTGCATACTCCTATTGGGGATTGAGCCCGCAACCCAGGCCCCGAGAGGGAACTGAAATGTGACCTTCTGATTCACGAGTCGATGCTCAATCACTGAGCAACACTGTCTGGGCTACATTAGTTATTTTATTCCATGAGGTCCAGTAACCACTTATCAATTCCTCTAACCCTCTAGCACCCTCCCTGCCTGCTACACAATAACCCAAGACAAGTCTAGCCAACATGTACTTACTGAATGCCTAGCAGGCACTGTTCATGGCCCTGGGGATACAGGAGAACAAAATAGAGTGGGCCCCTGCTTTCACAGAGCTTATATTATGCAGAGGGTAGGAGGATGAATAATAGGCATCTACACGAACAGATAATTTTGGGTGTTGATAGATCTTATAAAAAAATATATAACGTAGGGCAATATAGAGAGTGACTGGGCTGCTTTAGCTGCTTTGTGGGAAGACCTGTGAGGGACATTGTAAAAGTGGTCACAATTCTCCATCCGCATCCAGAGGTGGAGTCTCTTTCCCCCTCCCTTTAATATGAGTTAGCCATGTGGCTTGCTTAGGCCAATGGGACGTTACCAAATGCAATCAGAGGCTTGAAAATCACACACTGGGAGTTCTCTCTCGCTGCATTTGGAACCCCAGGCCATCATGCTGGAGTCTGAGAGGCCTCGTGAAGGAGAACCCAGTTGCCCCAGCTGCCAGCCAACTTGCCAGGCATGTGAGGGAGGCAAGCCTAGATCATCAACTGGCCGCTGACCTGCTAGCTGACTGCTAACATGAGAGCCCAGTTACAGTCAGCTGGCCTGGCCCAGGCCAAAGAAACTACCAACCAGAATGCAATGAAAAATGGTCTTAAGCCACATGGTTAGTGGGTAGCTTGTTGCGCAGCAAGAGCTAATCAATACCACCTCTCTGGGGAGGAGGCACAGTCTGTGGAGAAGACAGCCACCCGGGTTTTATGAAGATAGCTAGTGAGCAAGTGGAAAGGTCTGTAGATCCACTCTAGCATGTAAGCCTTAGCCTGTACAACCAAAGAGACCGTGGCGCCCAGCTTCTCAAAAAGGCTACAGGACACAGTGGTATTAGCCCAGGACTTAGCATTCCAAGACCAGAATGTGAATCCTGGCCCTTCTATGCTGTGGGGCCCGAGACAGGGCAGGCATTTTGCTTTCTTGTTTGTTTGTTTAATGAACAAGGACATTGATGCCAAAGAAACTTATTCAAGCCCTGGCCCTCATGGTTCAGTGTTCAGAGCACTGGCTATGCACCAAAGGGTCATGGGTCCAATTCCTAGTCAAGGGCACGTACCTCTGTTGAAGGTTCAATCTCTGGCCTCGGTCAGAGCATGTACAGGAGGCAACCAAACCATGTGTCTCTCTCACATTGATATTTCTCTCTCTATTTCCCTTTATCCCCATCTACTCTCTCTAAAAATACCAATGGAGAAAATATCCTCAGGTGAGGATTAATTAGAAAACAAAAACTTACTTAAAGTCTCACAAGTGATAGGAGACAGACCCAGGAATCCACCCCCACCATGTCTCACTCTAAAGTTTACTCATTGTGTTATATTATCTCCCTGCCTAGTATTTTGCATATTATTCTCTCTTCAGGGTGTATGTTCAATATTATTCTCAAAGTCTTTCTAAATATCCCCAGATAAAGAAACTTTTCAGGTGCCTGGACTGAGCATACCCTATATGACATCAACTGATGTCAAGAATCTGGCGCTCAAAGACACATTCGTGAACAGGTAAATCGCCAAAGGAGAGATGTCAGTGGCAACACTGGCAGTGTTGAGGTGTGGCGACTGCTCAGATGAAGGGGATTTGACGTTGCTTGACCCTTAGAGGCGGCCAAGAGAACTCCAGTGTCCACCTCAAATGGGGTTCCTTTTCTCATACTAGCACTGCTAATTAACATTTAAAAACTAACCACCTTCACTGTAAATCAAAGAAATAGAAGTTAAAACAATGCCAGATGCCATTTCATACTTAACGTCTTCACAAAGTAAAAAGCAACCTCGCATGCTGCAGAGAGTAAGGTGAGAATTCTCCCGCAGCCTCTCCTGGGCAGAAATAGATTGCCCTCCCTAACACACAGCGAGGGCAGTATGAATCCAGAACCTAGAAACCTTCACAGTCTTTGACCTGGTCACTCCCAGCTGGAATCCATCACAAGGAAATAATAGACACAATGATAGACACTTAAAGATGTTCATCAGTACTTTGTGATAAATACAAACTGTTAACAACCTAAAGTTCACCGTTAGGAGCCTAGTTGAATAAATTATATCACCAGCATAGGGTTAAAATAGTGTGAGCCACTTAAAATGATCCTTATAAAGTTTTATATGACTTGTGGAAATAATGGCATAGATTTTAGCAAAGGAAAAGGGGTATGGAGGAGAAATATATGTATATATAAAATATGACCTATGTAAACACACACACACACACACACACACACACACACACACACACACATAGAAAAATGACTGGAAGGAAACATGCCAGCTATGGTTTCCCTTGGATAGTGAACTAACAAGCTTTTTCTTCCTGCTGCTTTAAAATTCTCTGTTTTGCATACTTTCTACAATGACTACCTGCCATTTTACTTACCAGGGAAAAAGCAAACCACGGGGCGGGGAAATGTCTTTCAGGGCTTTTCCTCCTCTGGGTGACACAGAGCACTTTAAAAACTGCAAGGCTGCCAACACTGGTGTGGCTCAGTGGATAGAGCGTCGACCTGGGGACTGAAAGGTCCCGGGTTCGATTCCGGTTAAGGGCATGTACCTGGGTTGCGGGCACATCCCCAGTAGGGAGCGTGCAGGGGGTGGCTGATCAATGTCCCTCATTGATGTTTCTAACTCTCTATCCCTCTCCCTTCCTCTCTGTAAAAAATCAATAAAATATATTTTGGAAAAAAAAAACAAAAAAACTGCAAGGCCTGTGCAATGAGAGTTACCGGCGCATCACATGGCCCATCACACAGAGCTGAACTGGCAATCAGGACTTTAGGGTTCTAGACCAGTTTCTGCCTCTAAATTTACTATGTGGCCTTGGACAAATCCTGGAACCTCCTGGACCCTTGGTTTTTCCATCCGTAGAGAGTTGGCCCAGATACCTTCCAAACTGCCCCCAGCCCTAGCAAGCTAGAGTCTGGAACGCGGCGACCTCTTACCACGTTTGGGTTGAAGGGTGGGGTCAGCCTCTTGTGGTACAGGTCATCCCAGTCTATGGGGCTGAAGAATACATGGTTCTTGATCTCAGTCTGCAGAAAGAAGGTGCTGATCAGAAGCAGCCCTCTCCATGGGTTCTCCCCTCCCCACCCCACATGGCCCTGAGCTCCAACTCAATAGGCAGCTGGCAGTCAAGCCCTAAAACCCTTGCTGAGAAAGTAACAGCTGGATGCCTGTCTCTATGCTTCTGAGCTGCCTCTGCAGGAAGGAGCCAGGGCATCTCTGGCAAGTCACCTACAAAGTCAGCTTTGGAGCCCAGCCGCTGCCTCTGGTCCTTGTGGAGAAGGCCTTGCAGGAGGTCACAGGCAGCCACCGTCCGGCCCACAGGGATCTTTAGTGGCTGGTGCAGAATGTTCTCATACATCTGGGATATGTCTTGGCTGTAGAAGGGTGGCTGGTGAGAGAGAAAGAGAGCTGCAGGATCATCCATGTTCAAGTGGACACAGGTCTCAGATTTGGAGCAAAGCAGGGCCACCATGTCCTGTACAATGGCTCAGAGGGCAGACTGGGAGGAACAGACACCTCTGGGCGTCTAGCCCAGTGGAGAGGGCTGCTGGGAAGGCTGAGGAGTCTCTCTTCATGGGAGTAGGACTTGTGGACCTCCTGGAGCATCCCCTATCCCACCTCTCTTAATCTGGCTTGTGCACCAACTTTACACTTAGCAAAGGTCATGCTCTACCCTTCATCATTTCATCCAGCCTCACCACCATCCTGAGAGACAGGTAGTAATTGTTCAGATGACAAGACAAGGCTCGAAGAGATTAAAGCCTGTGGTATCGCTAAGAAGAGAGCCAAGCCCCAACCATTCCAGAGCCCACCTTTCCTATGCTCTTCCTCCCACCTCCTCTGCCAGCCCTTCCTTCTCCAGTCTCCATGGAGCCTGCTCCTTCCTATCCACGAAGCTGCTCTAGAGTGAAGCCTGGCCTGACAGTCTAGGATTGGGTCCCGGGCTGGTCCCACAACCTACCAGCACTGTGACCTTTCTGGGCCTCAGTTTCCCTTTCCATTAATTAAATTAAGAACAATTCCATCTCCTCCAGCCACCCTCCAAAGGCTGTTTTGAGGCACGAGAGGAGTAACATAGGAGATAGTGTATTATAAAGTGCTGAACTGACAGTATTAAAAAACTACATATACTCCTTGTAATATTCACTCTGGTGTCATTTTCTTTGTTATCTTCACCTGAGTATACTTTTTCCATTAATTTATTTCTTTTTTTTAGAGAGAATGGAAGGGAAGGGAGGAGGGAGACAGGAAGGGAAAAAAAAGAGGGGTTTGGGGGGAAAGAGAGAGAGGGAGGGAGGGAGAGAGAGAGAGAGAGAGAGAGAAACATCAGTGTGAGAGAGACACATCAATTGGTTGCCTTCAGAGTGGGGATCAAATCTGCAACCCAGGTATGTTCCCTTGACTGGGAATTGAACTGAGACCTTTGGGTCTGCAGGCTGATGCTCTAACCATTCAGTCAAACTGGCCAGGGCTGGCGTAATCTTTTTTAGCTTTAAGTGGCCTGTTCAGTTCCTTGAGGAGCCTGAACAGGTGACAAAAGGGGGAGACCCACCCCCAACTCTCCCCAGAGCGAGATGTCCCTAGCAGACAGCTACACCCCACTCACCAGGCCATGCAGCATCTCATAGAGGACTGCGCCCAGACACCACCAGTCCACCGCCCGATCATAAGGCTCTTTACGAAGCACTTCTGGAGCCAAGTACTGTTGAGGGGAAACACACTTATCTGAAAGACCCTCAGCCTCAGTCTCCCCACCTGTAAACAAGGCACTTGGAGGAAATGATGGTGGAAGAGATGACATGTTGGGGCCACATGTCTCCTACACAAGCCATATCCCCTGCTGGGCTGTGGGGCTTTGGGAGGCCAGCTCTGTCCAGCAGACAGCCTGCCACACACAAACACAGACAACGGCTCCTGCTCAGAGAGGTCATCTGTCCATGGGCTCCCCTAAAACCAAACTGAGGAGGCCCAGCTGAGATCTGAAACCTGGACCTTCAAGCACGGGGAGAAAAATGGAGCAGCTAAAGTCCTGCCCCAGGCCAGGTTGGGCCAGTTTCCCAGTCCTACAGCCTCAGCCCCACAACCCCACCCAGACATCTGTCCAAGCAACCAGTGACCCTTCTGTCTGGAGTTTAAGGGAAGGTTTGAACCCCAAGGCTGCATAGAGGCCTTGGCTGGACAGACAGACATGTTTGAATGACTGTTGGGACACATACATTTTAACCTCCAGGCTCTTTGTGGCTGAAAGAGGGCAGAAGTAAAGGGCTTCCTTCACACTTGCAAGCTCTGATCATAATTGTCAGGGTAGGCCCTCCTGTTGCACATGGATTTCACCCTGTAGGACAGTGCTGTCCAGTACCACAGCCACTGTCCACATGTGGCTATCAAACCCAATGTGGCTGAGATGGCCCATCAGTGTAGAATATACATTGATTTCAAAGATTTAGAAAAAAAACTCAACAATTTTATATTGATGGTATGTTGAAATGACAATATTTTATAATACACTGAGTGGCCAGATTATTATGATCTCTGAATGCATAATAATCTGGCCACTCAGTGTATATCCTATATAATAAAAGGCTAATATACAAATTATCCCCTTGACCAGGAATTCAACCAGCAGGCAGGCCAGCCAACCACCCATGTCCCCTCCCCTTGGCCAGGCTGGCTAGATCCCACCCATGCACGAATTCATGCACCGGCCTCTAATACACACACACACACACACACACACACACACACACACACACACAAAGCGGCCAGATTATTATGCATTCAGAGATCATAATAATCTGGCCACTCAGTGTATATATTGGGTTAATTTAAATATATTATTAAAGTTAATTTCACTTGTTTTGTTTCTTACTTTTTAAACATGGCTGCTGGAAATTTTGATTGCCTACAAAGCTTGTATTTCTGTTTCTATTTCTGTTGGACATCACTGTGACAGAGTCATCAGCAGCTGGCGGGGTCCCCAGAGCTGATGGCCCCATTATGCAGATGAGGAAACCAGGGCTGAGTGCACAAGCAGCTCAGGAGAAGTGCTTGGGTGGAAGGATGAGCCCCTTTAGCTATAACCTATCGCTCTAATCCAGCGGTTCTCAACCTGTGGGTCACGACCCCTTTGGGGGTCAAACGACCCTTTCATAGGGGTCGCCTAAGACCAGCGGAAAACACCTATTTCCCATGGTCTTAGGAACCAACAGACCGCTCCTTGGTGTAGCAAAGTGTAGCAATGTAATTTACTGTTGTCATATGAAGACTGTTACCCTTGCTACACCACGATTCAAGACAAAATTTCATTTATTTGTAATTAGAAATAAATATTTCACAATATATAATTACATATTGTTTTTGTGATTAATCACTATGCTTTAGTTATGTTCAATTTGTAACAATGAAAACACATCCTGCATATCAGATATTTACATTACAGTTCATAACAGTAGCAAGATTACAGTTATGAAGTAGCAACGGAAATAATTTTATGGTTGGGGGTCACCACCACATGAGGAGCTGTATTAAAGGGTTCCGGCATTAGGAAGGTTGAGAACCACTGCTCTAATCAGAAGTTCGAGCCTCAGCCACTCTGCCTGCCTTCTCTTCGGAGTTTTAGCTCACCTCGGGGGTGCCACAGAATGTGGACGTGGTCTCCTCCGGCTCTACGCCTTCCTTGCAGAGGCCAAAATCTGTCAGGACCACGTGTCCCTGCAGAGGAGGGAAGTCAGGAACCGGAGGGTGGTCTAAGATAATGGCATGGCCAGGCATAACCCCAATACCCAATGCTCACCCCCCAGGGCAGCGCCTCTGGAGTCTGATGCCCCTGCACAGGCTGAGGTTTTACTCATCCACCCAGGGCTTCTGGATTGGGAGCTGCACAGGGGGCAAGGTGGGGAGATGGCATTCCACAGTCTGCCCAGCTCACCACAGACTCAGAGCCCATGCCCTGTTACACTGGCAGCTCTAGAATGTCCTGGCTGGAGAGGCCTGGTGGCAGAAGTCCCTTGACAGAGGACTGGGGCCCAGAAAGCAGCCACACCTTGTGCAGCTGGGCAGGTGGGTGCCTGGTGGAGGTTGTGGACTGAGTGGATACTGAGGGACTCTACCCACATCTCCCCTTTGGGAGCTGTCATGCCCATCCCCCAACCCGTGCTGGGACACTACCCTCATCCAAAGTTATGCCCCTCCCTAGGGACAATCCCATCCAATGACTGACTGATGCAGGGGCACAAATGCCCAGCCTACTTGTCTCCATTTGCAGCAGTTCCAAAGAGCCATTCTATCTTGGGACCCCCCCTGCCCTGTAAGATTGTCTGAGGCCTCACTTCCAACCACAATCCTGCCTTTCACCCCCTTAAAGGTAGATCTCTTGAGAGTGTTCCCTGATAACCTGCACCCAATGCTTCAACTCAGGGTCTGTTTCCAGGGAACCCCCTCTAAGACATCGAGGGACTACAAAATCCACAAGCCTCCACCTAGCCCCACCCTGCCCTCTATAGACCTCCTGAATACACATGTGCACACACATGTACATATATACATGGTCCTGTGTGTGCATGATGCATATATATATATACAGATGTACACATGTATGGGTATGTGCAAACATATATTTGAATGCATCTCTACCCAATGCGTGCACACCCATACACATATATGTGGGTGCACAACCTTCATATGCAATCATGCACATATACACATACAAACCTCGCAGTCCAAAAGTATGTTCTCTGGTTTCAAGTCCCTGCATAAAATGAGAAAAGCACGCTGTGAGGGCTCAGCCACTTAGTGAGGACAGTTGGGAATCTGGGGGCCTGGCGAAAGGACAATTCATGGGGGCTCACAGAGGTGTCCAGGGAAGTCCAGGGTGGATGGGCTGGGGGCATTCTTCTCAGACAAAGGACCCGTTCACTGGCATTTCTTCAGGACTGAGGGGCCCACACAACCCTGAGCCACAGGCAGGCCTCACCTATAGATGATGTTGAGGGAGTGCAGGTAGCCAATGGCACTGGCCACCTCGGCGATGTAGAACCGGGCTCGGGGCTCCAGGAACCTGCGCTCCCGCTGCAGGTGGAAGAAGAGCTGGACGAGGAGGACACTGTGAGAGGGTTTCCTGGGGGCTCCAGCTGCTGGAGTGCAGGGAGGGCAGCGACCCAAGTCACCCCTCTCTGAACAGCATTGTACTCAGATAACAAAGGGCATATCTGCCCCCACCCCATAGAGCAGTTGTGGGTGGCCATAGGGTCAGCAGGATAGATTAATTCACGTGGACTGAGCACTTACTATGTTCCAAGCTCCATACCAGAACCTTTCACATCTCTTATTTAATCCTAATGACCGCCTTCAAGGTATCAAATCTAATGCTAGTTTCACCTAAGAGGAATCTGGGACAGGTCAGAGCAGTCAGTTGACTTGCCAAGGTCACACAGCTTGCAATCTGCAGAGTTGGGATTTGAAACTGGGTGGTTCACAGATAGGTTTTTCCTCCAATCCAGGGGATAAGATTATCATGGTCAAGTCCCATGTCCTTCCTCAGCCCAAGATAGATCTGCCCGTGGGCCAATTGCTTTGGTGTGTTTTGCTAACATGGAAAACCGTCCAACTCCATCAGAGGACGTAGGGATGCAGGACAAAAACTTCCCTCTCAGGCCGAGACCGGTTTGGCTCAGTGGATAGAGCGTCAGCCTGCGGACTGAAGGGTCCCGGGTTCGATTCTGGTCAGGGGCATGTACCTTGGTTGCGGGCATATCCCCAGAAGGGGGCATGCAGGAGGCAGCTGATCGATGTTTCTCTCTCATCGATGTTTCTAACTCTCTATCCCTCTCCCTTCCTCTCTGTAAAAAAGTCAATAAAATATATATTTAAAAAACAACAACTTTCCTCTCAGCATCAGGCCAAAGGCATAAAGTCCTAGAACTTAAACCTGGGGTCACTGAGGAGGCCTCACTAAGAGCCAGAAGGGAACTCAGCTCACGCAGCTGTGCTGCTAGGTCACCAGGGGGCCTCAGGTCTCCATTTACCACAGTGACAGGCCACTCCCACCAGTGGCCTCTGTTGTAAAACAGGGGCATTGCAAACCAATGTTACAGAGCTCCTGTAACATTGACCTTCCCAGTCAGCTTGGCAGGGGGAAGTCAATACAGATCCACATTCCAGGCCTGGCTCTGCCAGGTATGGGCTGGTGGCCTTGAGCAAATGATTAGCTCCTGAGCCTCATTTCCTCCCCTACAGAATGGGTCTGTTGTGTGGCTAATGTGAGATCATTCCAGAACGCGGTACATAGGGGGAATATGGGATGGACAGCTCCCAGCTAAGAGCTGGCCCAGGGGAGCCCCCTGCACCCCACCCACCTCTCCTCCATTGACATAGTCCAGCACGAAGTAGAGCTTCTCGGGGGTCTGGAAGGAGTAGCGCAGGCCCACGAGGAAGGGGTGCCGCACGTTCTTCAGAAGCACGTTGCGCTCCGCCATGATGTGGTTCTGCTGTGGGTCACAGACAAGGGCCGGCCGCGGTACAGCCCTCCGCTCGCTGGGGGGCTCCCATGCCCTTCCTCAGACCCCACTGTGGCTCCTTGTTGCCAGACCCAGCTCCTTGCCTAGTATTCAGGGGTCTGGCGGGGGCGTGGGGGGCAGTCTCATCCCCAGTCAGTTCATATGGGTGCAGCTCCAGCCCCCAGATCAGGGTGATAAACAAAGAATATATGATTACTGCACACATGTGGCCACATCCATGCCTTTGCTCATGCTGTTTCCCCTGCCTGGACACCCCCTTATCAGACCATAGAACTCTACCTTCAAGGCCAGCTGCAAGGCCTCCCCTACCCACCCTCATAATGTCCTTGTTAACGTTAATTCCCTCTCCCTCTGATTTTTTTTTATTAAATCTTTATTATTCAGATTATTACATTTGTTTCTCTTTTTCCCCCTCCATAGCACCCCTCCACC
>PVJN01008581.1:0-64478 GCA_004026805.1 Lasiurus borealis | reverse complement strand
GACGGGGGGTCATTTGGGGAAGAGCAGGCTGGCAGTGGGGGGCAGTTGGGGGCAAGCAGGCCAGCAGGCAGAGTGGTTAGGGTCAATCAGGCAGGCAGGCAGGTGAGCAGTTAGGAGTCAGCAGTCTCAGATTTCGAGAGGGATATCCAACTACTGATTTAGGCCCAATCCCTGTAAACCAGCAATAGGACATCCTTGGAGAGGTCCCAGATTGGAGAGGGTGCAGGCCGAGTTGAGGAACAACCCTCTCCCTTCATGCATGAATTTCATGCACCAGGACACTACACTAGTCTATATATATATATGTGTGTGTGTGTGTGTGTGTGTGTGTGTGTGTGTGTGTGTGTGTATAAAAGCCTAAGTGACCAATATGACCAGATGACCCAAACCACCAAAATGACCAGCCAACCAGTCAACCACTCTCTATGACATGCAATGCACCAACCACCAGTTGCAGACGCTCAACACAGGAGCTAAACCCTGGTGGTCAGTGCACTCCCACAGCCAAGTTCCCACAGCCAGCCAACTGCCCAGGGTCCCTTCCCTGGCTGGCCAGCCCCCATCTGCCCCTGGTGCTAAACCATTCATAGACAGCCTGCTTCTGAGTTGGAGTTTCATACAGAGCAGCTTCTTTGCTACAATCTATTGAAAATCAGCCCTTGACACAAGGGTTTGTCTTGCTCCCATCCTCTCCCTTCCCCAGAGGCCACGGAGGGAAGGATGAGGGAAGGGTGAGGGAGGCAGGGAACCATGCAGTGGCAGAAAGCCAACAGCAGCGTCAGCATCCAGCATCCATTCCTTCCATGCCTGGCCTAGTGACTGTTGCCTCCTCTCCTAACCACACCAGGGCCTTTGGGCCTCTTGCTGGGACAGGGAACCAGGGGTGAGTGGTGGCAGACATGGCCCCTTTCCCAGAGGGACCAAGGGCTGGCTCCCCCTTTGGGTTGGAGGCCAACCTCCCACAATACCTTCCCACTTCCCTCTCCCTGATCAGCCTGGCCCCGATTGGCCCTGATTGCCAGCCAGGCCTAGAGACACCACCCATGCATGAATTTGTGCACTGGGCCTCTAGTATCTTGATAAAGTAGTTTGAATTCCAGGTGAAATAAGAAATCTGCTCTCAAAATTTCACAACAGATGAACTTGCCCACTCACATCTGATAAGCTAAAAAATAAACAACTAAATTTGACCAGTAATGATCTCTCTGCTTTAGGTTAGAAATGGAAAATATCATTGGCTATTACCCAATACCTTCCATCAACTAAGATATGTCATTCATTAAAGAGCCAATTTAACATATTACTCATCATTTATCTTTTTTTTTTAAACTTTCCATTGTCCATTAACTTTTAGAGACAGTGGAAGGGAGAGAGAATGACAGAGAGAGATATTGATGTGAGAGAAATATATTGATTGGTTGTCTCTTGCATGAGTCTCAACAGTCCCTGGCTGGGAAGGAGTCTGCAACCCAGGTACATGCCCTTGCCTGGAACTGAACCCAGAACACTTTGGTCCACAAGCTGACTCTATCCACTGAGCCAAACCAGCTAGAGCCCCACCCATTTATCTTGATTCTCAAAGTCCTATCCTACACAAAACTAGATTATTAAAAACCACAACCCCCCAAAAAGTTGACTTAGCTCACAGAAAAATTTCACAAACTTATAATAGAGACCCAGTGAACAAAATCCCATGCATGGGTGGGGATCTCCTCAGCCCAGCCTGCATCTTCTCCAATCCTAGACTCTTCAGGGGATGTCAGACATCCCTCTCACAATCAGGGACCAAAGGCTCCTAACTGCTTACCTGCCTGCCTGCCTGGTCGCCCCTTACTGCCCACCCCCCTGCCATCCTGGTTGCTGCCAGCTGCTCCCTCACCCCCAACCTGGTTTCCCCTAACTGTTTCCCCATCAGCCTGGTCTCTCCTTACTGCCTCTCCCCCGACCCCCGCCAGCCTAGTCACCCCACACAGCCTGCTGCTCAGTTGTTTGGTCATTCCTCACTAACCCCCCTGCCGACCTGGTTACCCCATGCAACCTGATGCTCAGTCATTTGGTTGTCTATCACTAGCCCCCCTGCTGGCCTTATCCCTCTCAAGCCTGTTTGGTCATCTGTTCGGTTGTTTCAGTTGTGATGGCCCCTGACTCTTTACATATATGGATTTTATGTCTTAGCTGAAGCTATTGATAATCACTGTCAGTGGAGAGGTAAAGCAGAAGAAAATGACAGCAAATGCAAGATAACCAGAGGAAATATATGCACCCAACATGCTGAGGTCATAGGCAATAAGGTGTACAATCAGACATAACCAGAGCCAAGGATTATCAAGAGAAGGTTGCCAGGAGGCTTTATAAAACTTCAAAATAATTAAAAATATCTTTGATTTTAGTAACTTTGGAACCTCTAGTGTAAATATTTATTTTCAGTCTGCTGTTGTTATTAATTTACAATTAGTTTATTGTATAAGCATAAAGTTATACATGTCAAAATACCATAACACATTCATACATGCTCTGAAAAAAGTGGAATTTATATTCCATATATTTATTATAATATTATTTGCACTTTATAGAAAAACATTTCCATAACTGCAAACTATCTGAGCCATCAAAAACACAACTTATCTACTGAAATAAGGGTAACACTCTTATCTGAAAAAGTGGAGAAAAAGAAAAAGTTCATCCATAAAAGTCTTGGGTACATCTGAGGAATTGTGGAATACAGTAGGATCCTACCTTATTAAAGATATTTTGGAAATTGAATTTGGAACCAATGTATGCAATTTTTCTAACTAATATCAGGGAAGATATAACATCCAGGAGGTAAGAGGGCTCCAACTCATTATACTCAGAAGTAGTCAATTCCACAGCTTTGTACTAAACAAGGTTTTCAAGCCAAAAGATAAGGAAAACTCAAAGAAGGCCTGAGAAATAAAGAAAATATGGCCAAATGATTAGAGAACATTATCTCTAAGACTTGGAATTATTTGCTCTAAAGGAAGAAAGCTACAATCAATCTTCAATTTTAAGCTTGGCTACTACCCAGAAGATGCAATCACTAGATCTACTAAATGTAAAACAGATGGAATTAATTGCAACAGTGGAAAGATGAATGTGAAATAAAGAAATAAAGTCTTCCTGATTATGAGGGCTACTTAACTGTTGAAAGTGCAACAGTGTTTTTATTTTTAGCAAATAAGAAAAATATTGTGCATGTTTATCATGTCTTTGATTTTCTTTAGATTATCTCCACATATGCTAGCATCCTTTTTAATAACATGTCCATGCTGAGACCAGTTTGGCTCTGTGGATAGAGCATCAGCCTGAGAACTGAAAGGTCCCAGGTTTGATTCCGGTCAAGGGCATATACCTTGGTTGTGGGCACATCTCCAGTGTGGGGCATGCAGGAGGCAACTGATGGATGTCTCTCTCTCATCGATGTTTCTGACTTTCTATCCCTCTCCCTTTCTCTCTGTAAAAAATCAATAAAATATATTTAAAAAAATAACAACATACCCACTTATGGATGTCTCTAAACTTCATATAAATAGCATGATACTGCATATATTCTTCAATCTATTTTTGTTTGCACAAAATTATCTATGTTAGGATTGGTTTCTGTTTGTTTTGTTTTGTTTGAGAACTACCTTGTTTTCTGGTACCACAAGATATTCTAAGCACCTACACTAATAAAAGAGAAATAGTCAAATTGACAATGCCTCCGCAATGTCCATCAGCCAATCAAGAATGTGTATGCAAATTAACCCAACAAAGATGGCAGATTTATTTGCATATGCAGATGTGATGAAGCAGGGCAGGGCAGGACACCTTCTATGATGGGGAGGGTAGAGATGGAGGGAGTAAGGACTTGGAGGCTCCCAGGTGACCAGGAGTGAAGCTAGGGGAAGGAAGACCTATTCTAGCATGAATCTTTGTGCAACGGGCCTCTAGTGTCTAATATTGTCCCTGCTGAATAAACTGCTTCACCAATGAGCCCTGGTTCCTTTTATTGCAGAATAATATTTAGAAAAATATCTGGTCTCCAAATGTGCTTATTGCTTTTGGAGTGTCATTGCTTTTATGATGACAACATAGGCAGGATCAGACCCTTTCCAAGTGTAATGTCCCAGGATCACTAGTGTCCTAATGTTTGTCTATTACATCATTACTAGCAGGAGAGAGAGCAATACTTCTGGGGTGGTAGGGGAGGGAGGGCCTGTAGCCTAGAATATGCGACAGAAGAGTACAACTCAGTTTGTCCAGGGCCTAAAAGACCAAATAGTGCCAATTTCATCCATGCCAAACCAAGAAAATGGTTCATTCTTTCCTGATTTGAGGTTCTTAACACAGAGGACTGCTCATCAGGAAAACCAGAAAATTCATCATAAAGTCCAGCAGAAATAAATGGAGGCAATTCCCCAAGTTAAAGACAGCATGGGGGCTCAGAGTGTCATTCCTTTTAAATCCTCTCAGAATCTAGAGAGCAAATATATGTGTATATATACACTGACCCATGTGTACATACACATTTATTTCTGTATCCATTTATCTGTGTGTATATATTAAAAAATATAAACATATGGCATAAAATGAGAGTCAAGTTTGTGTGTGTATATGTGTGTGTGAATACATATATTACAAGTTCATACAAATATCTCCAACTCCAATATAACACCCCAAGGTCCACTTACCTATCTCCCTTTACTCATTTATAAGGTTTTTCTCAGACAATGAGAAAAAAATTTAGATTTCATTTTCTACAGTATCTGTACTTTTTTTCAATTATAACCTAACATAAAGTAATATCAGAAATATTAATCCATTCCTTACACATTTACTGACTACAGTGCATTATTTGCATATTGTTCGTTTTGTATTTGGTTAGTTTTGTGGTGTACAGTTCTATGGGTTTGAAAAACGCATAGAGTCATGTCACCACCATTATAGTTGTGATACAAAACAGTGCCACCTACCCGCAAATTCTCTCATGCTGTCCCTTTGTTGTCAACATCTACCCGCCTCCCTTCCTTTCCCCTAGGAACTGTAGATCCATTTTCCATCCCTACCATTTTCCTTTGTTCATAATAGTATACAAGTAAATCAAGTAGTCTTGTGAGTGTGGCTTCTTTACTTAGCAAAATGTATTTAACACGTTTCCAGGTATAAATCAATAGTGCTCTCCTTTATATTGCTAAATACATAACAGTTTCCCAGTTAAAGAACATCTGAATTATTTCTAGGCTTGAACAATTATGGATAAAGTTGCTAGAGGCATTCATGAAAAAGGTTTTGTATTAATATAGATTTTTAGTTATCTTGTGAAAGCACTGAGAAATAGTATTGTTGGGTCATAGGGTAAATATATGTTTAACTGTGTAAGAATAGAAGAGGGAAGAAATAGATTCACATAAAAATGCCTACTTAAGCTCAGCAGGTGTGACTCACTGGTTGAGCATAGACCTAGGAACCGGAAGGACACGGTCCAATTCCTGGTCAGGACACATGCCTGGGTTGCAGGCTCAATCACCAGTGGGGCATGCAGGAGGAAGCTGATCCATGATTTCTTACCATCATTAAATGTTTCCATCTCTCCCTTCCTTTCTGAAATTAATTAAAAATACTGTATATATTTTTAAATGCTCAAGTTATGATAACTATGCTAATGTAATTCAGTGGGGAAAGGGTGCTCTTTTCAACACGATGCTGTAGTAGATTAAAGATGGCCACCGATTTGTGGATCCTCCTTCCATGGAGATGTGCTCAGTATCCCTCCCCCTAAATCTGAGCATTCCTGTGGCTTCTTTCTCCAGTAGAGTGTGCAGGAAGGGACATTCTATCAGTTCTGTGCCATAAGTGGGTTATCCACTTCCACCTGTTCTCTTAAAACACAGGTGTTGTGTCCAAAGTTCAACCATTCAATGAGAATCCCAAGACACCCTGAGAAACCCTCACTGGGGAGGAGATAAAGGACAGAGATGAAGATAGAGTGACAGAGAGAGACCTGTGAGTGAAGAAGCCATCTTGAAAACAGACACTCCAGCCCCAGCTGCTCCTGCTGGTAACATCCATCAGCAGTGAGCCATCTTGCCCAGCCCCTCCATCACTGATAACCCACGTCATTATCACGGGGAAAACTATAAAACCCAGCCCCTCCTCTCTCTATCTACCCAAACATTAATTTGAAATGAATTCTGGCTCTAAATGTAAAAGGTAAAATTAGAAAAAAAATTTGGGAAAATATTGGAGAAAACCCCATGACCTTGGCTTATGTGAAATTTCTTCAGCAAGGTTCAGAAAACTTTCATCCCAAAAGGAAACGTTGATAACTTGTATGTCATTAAAATGAAAAAGTTCTGTGGGTTTGTTTTTGTTCCCTGAAACAACTCAGGCATTTTATTTAAAAGGCTGAAATATTAAAGGAATCCATCTGCCTCGAAAGCTCTTTGCAAAGTACCCTTTTATCTAATCATCTCTCATGACTTTTAGCTTCTCTACGATTTCATAAAATTCCAGAAAAACTCCACCCCCAGTCCTAGCTGCTGTGCCCCTTTGCCCACCTACACTTCTGTCACAGGCTAAGGAACTCATCGTCAGAACCTGTCTCAAAGAGCTGGGAAGGGAAGAAGCAAGTAAGCAAACCCAGAAACTTGGGGGGCAAGGGGAACAGACAGGCCTGGAATAATAGGCATATGCATACACCCTTATATATACACCTTCCTACCACCTCGATCTTTACGGATCTGTGTCTCTGTCTCTGTTTCTATCTCTAGCTCTGTCTCTATCTCTGTCCTGTTTCTATCTCTAGCTCTCTCTCCATCTCTATCTCTGTCTCTGTTGAGGATGACAAAGCTAAGAAAGCAGGAAACGGGAGCTAAAGCCCTGATGGTGTCAGATTCAACCCCGGCCTTATATCTGAGCTTCTGCCTGTACAGGCTGGTAAACTTCCTTCTGGTTTAAGCCATTTTAAATCACATGCGTGTTCCTTTCACCTGGAAAGACTCTAACTATTCCAAGGTAGAACCAAACGTTAGGTGTGACCTTTGACCTCTCTTCCCCACCCATCTTTCTCCATCAGCTCTCCCTATTTGTAACACCCCTGGAGCTGTCCCCTTCTCTCTCTCTCTGCAGTATCTGCCTTCTGCAAGGCTTGCTTTCTTCCTATGTTTTACCGGCTGTCTTTAGCTGAGAAAAAGTGTAATATGCAGATTTGATGAACGTTTTCATGACTTTATGTGAGATGTTTCCCCTCACAGATTCCAATCCGCCTGGCCTATTCTTACCAGGCAGGTCTGCAGAAAGCCTCCTGGATCAGCCTTTATAGTGTCCTCTCCTACGCCATTCTATTCCATACTTTGTGTAGAAACTTGAGCTTTTCTAAAGACACCATTTAGAACTTCAAAATGTTTGTGACAGATTGGGATAAGTTATTTATAACACATATATGTTGTTGAAGTTTTTATTGTATATCTTTCTCTAATCTTTACTATATATATGTGTGTGTGTGTACTATACACACACACACACACACACACACACACACATATATACCTAATAATAGACAAACATGTAAATTGACCATACCTCCACTACACCACCAGCCAATTAGGAGTGATATGCAAATTAACCCAACAAAGATAGCAGTTAATTTGCATACATAGGCACTCAGTGATGGGGGCGGGATGCTTGCGTTATTGCCATGGCAACAATTCTGCCCCCATCACTCAGGGCCTCTGGGCAGCATAGGAAGGTGGGCCGGAGCAGAAAGAGGTGACTCCAGGGCCTAAATCAGCGGTTCTCAACCTGTGGGTCTCGACTCCTTAGGGGGTCGAACAACACTTTCACAGGGGTCACCTAAGACCATTGGAAAACACAGATACGATTCATAACAGTTGCAAAATTACAGTGATGAAGTAGCAACAAAAATAATTTTATGGCCGAGACCGGTTTGGCTCAGTGGAGAGAGCGTTGGCCTGCAGACTGAAGGGTCCCAGGTTCGATTTGGGTCAGGAGCATGTACCTTGCTTGCGGGCACATCTCCAGTGTGGGGTGTGCAGGAGGCAGCTGATGGATGTCTCTCTCTCATTGATGTTTCTGACTTTCTATCTCTCTCCCTTCCTCTCTGTGAAAAATCAATAAAATATATTTAAGAAATAATAATAATAATAATAATTTTATGGTTGGGGGTCACCACAACATGAGGAACTGAATTAAAGGGTCGCGGCATTAGAAAGGTTGAGAACCACTGGCCTAAATGGAAAGGCAATGCCGGCAGCCAGGGAAAGGAAAGCCCATTCTAACCCGAATCTTCGTGCATCGGGCTTCTAGTATACATATATTTATATAATGTTTTTTACTTTACATGTCTCATATATAGGTTATGTAGGTGTTTCCATTCTATAATTATTTCAATCTGACAATCTATGGATTTTTTTTTCTTAAACTGTCTTTTCTACTTTCCAGTCTATGGACTCTGTTCTATTGGAAATTTCTCCATGATCTCTCTCTAGTTCAAAAATTTGCTCTTCATCTTTGTCTAATCTACTAATAAGCCCACTTTATTCAGAATTTATGTTTGGCCTTTTTTACAGACTCTCACTTAGGAAATTTGTTTTCAAACCATGACTTTACATTCCGCATTGATCATTCAAATATCTAATTCATTGCAGAGTTGATTTGGGGTTTGTTTCTTCCTGCTGGGTCTCATGTAACATGGCTCGCTTTTGTTTCGCTTCGCTTTGATTTTGTTTTTACGGGGAGCTCATATTGCTGTAGATATTATTTGACCCTGAGCTCTGGTGTTTTTTATGACAAGAGAGCTTTTGTATGGCCCTGCCATACAAGGCCACCACTAGCCAGGGACTCCTTTACCCTGAATAACTGTACGCTGAGTATTTAGACCACCCAGGAAGTAGGAACTCAGGCAGTAAAACTGAAATCAGATGGTTTGTGGTTACCACCTCCTCTTTGTGAAATATTCACCATTGACCCCTCCTCCCTCCCCACCGTGCCTGAGGACAAGGGTAATGACTCCATTTTTTTTTACTTTTTAGTTTTTATTGTTGACACTATTAGAGATGCCCTCTACACAGCCCCTGCCCTTCTGCCCCTTTCTTGGCCTTCATCACACTGTTTTCTACGTCTTATATGTTATATATCTATGTACAGTGGTACCTCGGGATATGAGTTTAATTCGGTCCATAACCTTGAGGCATGGGAAACTATGAGATGGTCGAGTCGAGGTAAACTGGTGGGTCGTGTGCAGCTGGCCGATCCGCGCGATTACTCCTATCTCAAATATTGCTCGTATTTAAAGCAAAAATCGCTCTCTTGACGGCTCGTATCTCAAAAATCTCATACATTAGGGCACTTGTATCTCGAGATACCACTGTATTTTGGCTATTCTCTTCACCCTCTTTCATGCTGTCCCCACTCTCCTCTGACAGTTGTCCATCTGTTCCAAGTACCCATGCCTCTGATTCTGTTTTGTCCATCAGTTCTATCCTTTCCCCTCAACCTTCTCCATATCCCTGTGTACCTCTAAGGACATTCAAAAGCTACTATTTAAATACATTTGCAGAAGACACCTGATTATGCCTACAGTGAAGGACTTGAAGTTTTCAAAAGCCATCTATCCTATATAATAAAACCCTAATATGCAAATCGACCCAACGGTGGAATGAATGGTCGATATTAACTGGCCACCAGGGGGAAGATGCTCAACATAGGAGCTGCCCCCTGGTGGTCAGTGCTGAGCGTCACTCAGCCAGAAGCTGGGCTCACAGCTGGCGAAGGCAGCAGCAGTGGCGGGAGGATTCGTGGCAGCATTTAGGAGCAGCAAGCTGAGTAGTAGGGAGCAGCAAGCAGGCGGGTGGTAAGAAGAAAGGGGTCCTGGATGGTGAGAGGGCACAGGCCGGGCTGAGGGCCTCCTCCCCACCCCCAGTGCATGTATTTCGTGCACTGGGCCTCTAGTAGTAAATAATATTCTTGTAAAATAGCAAGATTGTTATACTTGTTTTAACTAATGTACACTCAAATGTAAAATGTTAAGAGGGAAAGAAAATACAAATTAGTAAATGTTAGGGGGAAATGGCCATCATCTTAAGTGATGTTTATCTGTGATTTGAGTTGTAAGTTGATGGGCAAAAAAAACTACTTTTTTTCTTCGATTTGATTCTCCAAGTATGATTTTCCATTGTCCCTGAAATCATCAAATTTATTCTTTTTTTAATATATTTTATTGATTTTTTTACAGAGAGGAAGGGAGAGGGATAGAGAGTTAAAAACATCAATGAGAGAGAGACATTGATCAGCCACCTCCTGCACATCCCCTACTGGGGTTGTGTCAGCAACCAGGATACATACCCTTGACAGGAATCGAACCTGGGGCCTTTCAGTCCGCAGGCTGACGCTCTATCCACTGAGCCAAACCAGTTTTGGCCAGATTTATTCTTAAACCTTAGGTAGGAATTTCTTTTCTTTCTGGTACCTGGGTCTCAATTTTCTATCCTGACACCCTTTAGTCAGAAATGGCATCTGGCCTAGAAGACTAATACAGAGGTACCTCGAGATACGAGTGCCCTAACATACAAGATTTTTGAAATACTAGCTGTCGAGGGAGCGATTTTTGCTTTGAAATACGAGCAACATTTGAGATAGGAGTAATCTCGCGGATCGCCTGGCTGCACACGACCCACCAGTTTACTGCGACTCGAGCGTCTCATAGTTTCCCACGCCTCAAGGTTACGGAACGAATTAAACTCATATCTCGAGGTACCACTGTATGTTAAAAAGCTTTTCTCTTAAAAAAAAAATACATTATCTTGTTTTATACTTTTTGGTTGATTCCATGCAATGCCACTACTTTATTTTTGTTTTAATTCCCAATTTTGCAAAAATAGGAAAAGGTGCTCTCCCTGAGCCCCTCCCTCACTGTCGTATTTCTCATCATGACGCTACACGTGCTCTCCTGCTTCAGTTGCCGCACATGTGTGCTGCTGTAGATCCGGTGTAATGTTCCGCCCACTTTCACCTGCTTTCTGGTATCTGAGCTCTGATTTCCAATGAGAAGTATATTTAGCTCGTGCAGTTGCCTTCAGTTTGGGTGAATGTCAGCTGCACAGGCGCATTTGAGCAAATGGCACATTCTTCCGGAGAGAAAAGTTTATTGATTCTTAAAGTTTCCCACATGTGTGTCCCTTCTTAGTTGAAACTCTGTCTTATACATTTAGGAATGGCTCCTTGGCAAAGCTCTGTCATATATGTGAACTACATAATCAGTGTCTGTCCGTAAGTATTCGATACATGGTAGCAATAAGAAGGATGATGTTGATGACTTTTAGAAAACATCACACTTATCTACTCAGAGTCCAGTACATTTAATGAAATAATAGCGAAAGTCAATAATATTATAATAACTCTGTAGGATGACATATGAGTATTTGAATTATTGTGAAGTATCACTTCATAAATTATACAATTCACCACTAAGCGGTACACTTGAAACTAACATAAAATAATATCCAATGTCAACTATCATTGAAAGGTGAAATTTACAAAGAGTTAAAAAGTCATAACACCCACATCATCATTTTATGTTTCTTGCCTCAGCGATACAATATACAAATTTGGAACCCATTTCTTTGTTCTGCTTATATGTTTATATAACACATGTACATATGTAAGATCTTTTATAGCATCTCCAAAATGTGGTTCTGAATCCTTGGGGAACTAAACCCCCTTCCACCAGTATCTTCTTCAGTTGTGTAAGAGGCTTGAGTTATACAAGGCGGAAGAGTCCCATGTGATATTTACTTCATTATTTCCAGCCACTGGTGACAATAATACCATTAGCCACAGTGGGCTTCTAGAAACAGAACATAGCATGTCTGCTTTTCAGACGTGAACAATGTTCTAGATGAGGAAAAGTTTCATTAAGGAATAATGAACTCGCCCAGGAGACAGCACATAAAAAAACTAACTGATTATGCAACAGAGCTATATTACTAAAACAAAGACACAGCACCCTGGACATGGATAGTCATTCAAAGAGCTAACTGTCATTTGTAGTTATAGAATATCCAAGTTGTAAGGCTCTAGAATAGTCAAGCTGCAGATGCCCAACCCACTCATTTTACAGACCGAGAAACTAAGTTCCGGAACGTCTGTGACCGAGAGCCCTGAGTAGGTGGCTGCACGTCTGAGATACTTTCTCTGACTCTAAACCCAGTCCTGGTTTTTCTGTACTCCTACCACACTGAGAAGTTTTAAATATGTGTATACATGCAGTGCTTTGATTACACGAAAGGTTAAAAGAACAGATTACCTGATTCCATGAATTCTCAGTTGTGTGGGCTTGGCCAAATTTCTTGACTTCTCTGTGCCTCAGTTACCTTATCTGTGAGACAGAGATATTAACAGCAATAAATCCACATGTGAGGAATAATTAACACATATATACAGGGTGCCCCCCCAAAATATATACACACTTTAGCAGCTGATAGCTCCATTGATGCTGTTTCTTTTCAGATTTAACCCATTGGAATTCATAATCCTATCTAATAAAAGAGAAACACGCAAATTGACCGTGCCTCCACTATGCCCACAAGCTGTGCTCACCAACCAATCAGGAGCGAGTATGCAAATTAACCCAACCAAGATGGCAGCTAATTTGCATATCCCAGTGTAGAGTGAAGACTGAAAACAGCGTAGAAGGAAGCCAAGTGCTGCAGAAGGGAGAGAAGCTTCAGAGAAGCAAGCAAGCAGGGAGGCAGAGAAGGCAGGGAAATAGGCAGGGAGGGCAGAGAAAGGAGGGAGGCAGGAGGGGTGGGAAGTAGGCAGGGTGGTAGAGGTGGGAAGGAAGCTGATGGGGCAGCGGAGACCACTGCAGGAAGCCCTATTCTTGCAGAAATCTTCCTGCAATGAGCCTCTAGTATATAATAAATCTGAATACATTTCTGGGCACCTTGCATATAATATATATATATATGTATATATATATGTGTGTGTATATATATATATATATATATATATATATATGTGTGTGTGTGTGTGTGTGTGTGTGTGTGTATAGCTTATAATAAAGTGTGCATGGCATATATTAAGCGCTCAATAAATACCAGCTATTGTCATGATAAAACCCCAGAAAAATATTAATTCAGACATATCATTCATTACCGGCTCCCTTCTCCTACCTAGTTCCCTTGAGTGGACAAGACTTCTTAATTTGCGGGTGGCATGCAAGGGAAGGCACAGCCTGGCAGGGGACAGCTGAGACCACTGCCCAGAAAACAGAGAACTGGGAATACAGAGTATGAGGTACTCCCCCACACAAAGCACCCACAGTATTTCCCCAGCCCGATCCCCCTTGATCATCAGGTGGATGAACAGAAAGATTCCTGGAATCATTTCTTCTCGCCTGAAAATCTCAGAGAGACGCCCGCTGAGGATCATGCTGAGTGGGCAGCCACCAGCAGGTTGCATACAGTCAGGCATGTGTAACTATTCCGACTTGCCTGTCACTTCCAGACCACCAGAATTCCCTGCTAGCTAACGGCACATACTCCACGTCATATCATGAACCCAAACTGCGCGTAGGTCTGCATTTTTCCGATGGAGTTTTTGTTAATTATGGGAAAATTTTCACAGCGCTGTAATAAACTTTTATACTGTCATAAGCCTGTCTTAGGCACATGTAATTGCATCCTATCACTCTAATGCAATGCACTCGCTAATATTGCTTCCTGCTTACATTTTAGAAAATACTTGAGGCCGAAACCAGTTTGGCTCAGTGGATAGAGCGTCGGTCTGCGAACTGAAAGGTCCCAGGTTTGATTCTGGTCAAGAGCATGTACCTTGGTTGCAGGCACATCCCCAGTAGGGGACGTGCAGGAGGCAGCTGATCGATGTCTCTCTCTCATAGATGTTTCTAACTTTCTATCCCTCTCTCTTCCTCTCTGTAAAAAATCAATATAATATTTTTTTTTCTTAAAAAGAAAATACTTGAGAACCATCATTTGTATGGCCAGCGATTCTCTAAAAAAAAAGTCTCTAGGAAGTCTTGAACTTGCCTAAGAAGCTAGGAATGAAAGGGATGAGCAGACGTTGAGGAGAAGCACTTACCTTGGCTGAGAACTATCTCGTCTCTTGGTCACAGAGGCTGCATCGCTGCAGCAAGGGGCTGGTACCTGCCTCTGGCCACCTGAGAGTCCAGGAGACCTTGGGGGAGGGTCAAGATTCTCAGGCTCACCAACCCCGTGTCTGCATCTCCTGTCTCAGGGTCCCACACTCCTCCTATTAGGACGGTAAGATTAGGCATTTTCAGATTTCAGCACCGTCTACTCTCGGGCCTTAGGAAATACAGTGGTACCTCGAGATACGAGTTTAATTCGTTCCGTAACCTTGAGGCGTGGGAAACTATGAGACGCTCGAGTCGCGGTAAACTGGTGGGTCGTGTGCAGCCGGCCGATCCGCGCGATGACTCCTATCTCAAATGTTGCTCGTATTTCAAAGCAAAAATAGCTCGCTTGAGGGCTCGTATCTCAAAAATCTTGTATGTTAGGGCACTCATATCTCCAGGTACCACTGTAAAGGTGACTTTCCTGGTAGACCTTGAAATAAAGAGTTTAAAAAAAATATAACATTTCTTTTTAAAATGTTTCAAGGCTTCTGCAACGCGAGGCAACAATTACTTTCATAAAGGACCGGGTGGTGCCCGCTTTGGACGTGTGAACCACGCATCTTCTGTAATCGATCAACTCTGCCTTGTAGCACAGCAGCAGTTAGAAGCAACACCATCAACAAACGACATGGCTCTGTTCCAATCGTGCTTTATTTACCAAAACAGGTGCACAGCCCATCCCGCAGGCTGTCTGTTGCAAACCTCTGCTCCGAAGCAGCTACCAAAGGCTATTTAAGGGCACACTCTTTTTGTCCTTCTCTTTCAGTGCCACTGCCACGGTATCCACCTCACCCACATCGTCAACTCACCCACAGTGATAATCTTCGCACATGTCATGCCACTGCCTGCCTCAGACCTTGCCACTCGTTTACCACCCATCAAGGGACCCTCATCACTGTCTGATCTGCCAGTGGTCCCACTGCAGGATCTCTGATACTCACTGCTTTAGACAGGAGCCCAGAAAGCAGGACTGAGAATGGAGAATGGGACTGGGGCGGAGGCAGCCTTGTGTGTGTGTGTGTGGGGGGGGGGAGTGGAGGGATGCAGGGGAGGGAAGAAGGGCAAGAGCATGGAAACCAGTTTAGGAAACAGGAGAGGGGGCCTGCCAAGACTAAGACAGAAGCAGGATGAAGCCAAGGCAATGGGGTATTATCAAGCTGGTCCTGCTAGGGACCATTGAGGCTCGATTCTAGAACCCTCTGAAGACGGATTTATAAAGGGCCTCTATTCTGTCTCCCAAGGTCAAATATTAGCTACCAGCAGATGTGGGAAATTGGGAGAACAGGAAAAAGGGGACGAGGGGCCATTGAGACAGCTGAGGCTGCTGGTAGGAAGCACAGCCTAGCACTTTGAGATACTCAAACGCCATTGATTCTGAGCTACTCATTCTCATTTCCCTCGTGGATGAACTACACAACTTCATAATTCAGTCATTGGTGATCAATAAGATACAAAGGAGCCTTGTCAAGTCATATCCTTGTAGGAAAGGAGCTTGGAAATCAGCAGATATTGCTCTTTAGCACTGGCAATAAAATCCCTTCCAAAAATCCTAGATAGCTGACTTCCGGCCTCTGCTCACACAGCTGTATTGGGGGGTGGGGGGTGGGGGGGAGGACAACTTCCATCTCCATCAGATCATCCACAAATTGCAAGCTGGGTGGAGGGAAAATTTTCATTTCAATTTTCTTATTCTTCAGTCTCCTGCGCCCCCTGCTGACTAAAATGATCTGCCTCCATACTTCCAATTCCAACATTTAGTAAGCTAGGGATACTGTGTTCATACTGATGCATTTTAAGGAATAAAACTTCACCAGAATATGATTTTTTTCTATCCACTGGACATTTGGAAGTCACCTGCATTTAGAGCAGTCAAACATGTGTATGAATTGTTCAACCTTATGAGCAATTTTAAATTTTATCTTTTGTCACCACCTGGTGGTAGACCGTTTTCTCACTTTTTCCCCCTATTTTAAGTTCTTTTTTTGTTTCTTGCTGTGGAAAATCTCTAAACCAAGGAAACGAGTGAACTTTAGCAAGTATAAAACTTTTAGCATTGATAACCAAGCATTGATGTATATTCAGCATACAGGAGGCACTTAAATACCTGTTTAATACATGGTTTTAATTTTATTTCATGAATTGCAATATCTATGGTCTTTTTAGTTGAATTGCATAAAATTCTCAAATGTGGCACATGCAAGTGACCCACATTATTATCGGAGTTATTTTTTTCCTTTTTTAAGTTTGATCTTTTCTTTTTCTTTCTTTTTTTTTTTTTTTTTTTTTTTTTTTTTTTTTTTTTTTTTTTTTTTTTTTTTTTTTTTTTTTTTTTTTTTTTTTTTTTTTTTTTTTTTTTTTTTTTTTTTTTTTTTTTTTTTTTTTTTTTTTTTTGGTTTAAGCTAACAGAACTATATGATCCAAAAGCAGCTACCGACGGCATTTTATTATTTTAAGAATGTAAATGCCCTTAAAGTTATCCTGTTTAAAAGGTATTTTCTATGATACCAAAAGGTGGAAGACAATTTAATAAAACCGTATTAAATGAGACTGAAAAGGTGTGACCCACACTGTAACTTCATGACTTGTGATATTAAGAAAAAATCTGAGCTGTACATCATTTGCTGTCGACCATCGCCACCTCGCGGGCTGAATAGGTACTAAAAGCTGCGAATCTTTTAAGGTGGAATTGTTATTGCCAGAAAGTTCCTATTTAGAATTCAAATGAAATGTGGTCATTGGAAACAACAGCTGTAATGAGTCTGCCAACATTCCTCACCTACCGCACAATTAGATAGTTAAAATGCCAAAGAGGCATTTGATTAAACATGATGAGTCACAGCCATTTCTAAGCCCCCAACTTGATTTACCTTTAAGGCAAACCTGAGGCATAATTCAATATCCTGAAACCAGGCAAGTGGCTGCACAAATTCCACTTTCCTCAGTTATAGCAAATGCATGGTTTGCGGGTCATAGCCATTTGTAGTCCAAATACAATTTACACGCATTTGTCGGTTTTCAACACTGCTCTATTTCTGCGTGTACGACATGCTTAAAGCAAATGTTTGGTATCTATTTTCTCATGTATGATCTAATGAAATGTCCACTTTGCTCAATCTTATTTTAGACCATCTGTTCCCAGAAGGATCACTAGACAGCTTTCCCATTTCTAATGGGTAAATCCTCTGGCATGAAAATCTGAATTCATAGCATCACGTGTTTAAAAGAAATATGTACATTAATCATTTCTGTAGACAATATTTTCACTAGAACAATGCTAATAGACCATGTACCCCATTTTCTGGTTACTTGTTAATACTTAATTTGATATAGACTTCTTAGGAATTATGAGTGGAGTATCGTGTCTTACTATATGAAACATGTGCAAACACAGAAGATGTAGGTGAGCATTCATATTTACTTCTTTTACTTGAAAATGCTCAAAACATCCCCATTTCTCTGTCAATAGAGGACGAGAATGCTTGTAAAAGTTCAAACTATTCACTGGAAGAGTATTTTCATCCAATATTTTAACTTTGGTTAGCTCTTTTCTACAAATAATAACAACTAGTTAAGGTCTGTAAAGTAAAACATATCTTAAGTTTGTTTGTTTAAGTGCATATCTATAAATAATTAGATTGAACAGGTGAACGACTTTCTGGACGTCCTTCCGGAATCCTTCCAGATGACCTTCCGGACAAAGCCAGGGCTGCAAGCGCCAAGCCCCTTGCACGAATTTCGTGCATCGGGCCTCTAGTGTATCTCTAAAAAGAAAGCCAGAAATATGGTAGGTCTTGGGACTCTGTGTGATCTTTTTGGTGCTCGTTCAAATCAAGGAGCAAATATTTTATAAGGGGGAGAGTACGAAACTTACAAAGACTCAATATTACATGTCATGTTGACTAGTGTCGTGAACACATTTTACTTCCATTGGTCTTGTTCCCACAGGAAAATATTGTTTTCACATCACAATTTGGGTTAAAAACAGACATGTGTTTATGTATATATTTACGTCATACCACGAGTGCTGGTCTTTTTTCTAAAAAAGTAAGTAGATTAAATGTTCTTCTGCGTATGGATGGGAGTTTTTCAGGCTTAGTAATTGGCAATCCCTCCATCCATGCCTCTGCTGAAACGATTAAAAAAGAAGCATTTCCCAGAACTACAGGTGCAGGACGGACTGGGGTCATTATGCAAAATAACAGAAATCTGGAGAGAAACTTAGTGAATAAAAAAGCCATGTTCCTGGCCATCCCTTGGCCTTCCACTCTCTGCTTTGTTTTGTTTCTCAGCTCATGTGAATATATAACATGAACTTATGCAAAAAATTACAATAGATGTGAAAGACACCATCCAAGATTAGAAACCCATGCCTTGAATTAAACAACTTTCCTAGTAAGAACGCACTGAGGGTGGAAATGAACTCAGGGCCCAGCTTGCATTCATATATTTTAAAAGCTAAAGTTTACGTAAGGAAGGTGACTGTTTGGAATACATTTCGCGGGTTGCTGGTCTTCTGAATTTCCCATCATGTCCCAGTTCAAGGAACTCCCGTTTTACCTCGAGTCCTCTGTTCAGTCTCTCAGCGCCTGGACCACCTCAAGCATCTGAAATCTCCACCCGCTAAGCCACTCTGAGGTCCCAACTGCTGGTCACCTTACCTAGTTTCCAGAACCCTCCTTTAATGCAAGAGGTTTGGAAATACATTGATGGCTTTGCCATCTTGCTTTCATCATCCTGGTCCGTGTCTTGTGAGTGTACAGTGACTTTTCCTGAAATGTTCTCCCAAGAATCTAACATTTCTTCTCGCTGGAAAGAACATAGGAAATGAAACCATTTTTTATTTTTTAAAAATGGGATGTTCAAAACCTATAACAGAGCAGAGAGGGTGGCATGTAAAACTGGGGACTGAACTTGCAAGAGGGGATGTTTGGGAACAGACACTGGAGAAGCAGAGAGGAGTCATCTCTTCCCTCCGAGATGGACAGTAACAGGCGGAGACAATGTGGGGATGAATGGGCTAGCGTGGGGGCGTGTCTGTCTCTACCAGACTGGAAGGAGCCATGGAAGGGGGTGAGAGAGGGCCATGAAGGAGAGACCGGGTGGAAGGAGAGAGGTGGAAACAGTGGCCAATGCCCCATGGTGTGACAAAGGGAGAGCAGAGAAAAGAAAGGGCGGTGACGCAGAGGCCTGGAGCTGCTGTGAAAGCACATGCCATGCACGTGTGGATCATTCAGCAGGTAGTTATGACAGTGACTTGAGAGAGAGAGAGAGAGAGAGAGAGAAGAGAGAACTACATGGAAGAACCCATGCATTCATGCCTACATGTGTGGGGACCAGGGAATGTTGGTTACACTTTTCCCAGGGCCACGCGTGTTAGCTTCTCTGCGCCACTCCTTCTCCCTTGGACTCGGCTGCGGAGGGGAGAGCCACCTTTCGGATCTGATGGTCCACATGGGCGACCTAGAACGAACCCCCCAAGAAGAGGGGCGACCTTGGAAAGCGTTCTGTAAGCAGACATCCAGGGGGGATGCGTTGGAGGAGGGAGGGGGTGCCTCTAGCTGGGACAGCATGAAGCTGGCCGCCATGGCGGAGGAGGGAGGCCAGGGCCCCGGGGCCCAGAGGAAACTGGGGGGAAACTGCGAGGTGGGGCGGAGGGGAGACCACGCAAACCCGGGAAGCGGACGGAGCGCGAGCGAGCCTCAGAGGGACTGGGGTCAGCCATACCCACCAGGGTGCCCGCGGCTTTGCGCCATCGGAAGCCTCTGAACCATTTCCCTTCGCTGGGTCACCCCCCTCTCCCTCCCTCCCTCCCTGCGGATGGAGGGCCGGCGCGGCTCCTTCGGGGACACCTCCGGGTGGAAAGGCTGCGCTGCTCCCGCTCCGGGAACACGGGCGCAGCCTTTCCCACTCCCGATGGGAAGAGGGAGGGGCCCGGAAGGAAGGAAGGAAGGAAGGAAGGAAGGAAGGAAGGAAGGAAGGAAGGAAGGAAGGAAGGAAGGAAGGAAGGAAGGAAGGACGCCCGTTCCCTCCACGCCCCGCCGCACACTTTCTACTCGCAGGTCCACGCGTGTTGAAGGGGGGTCCCTCGAGGCTTCCTCCCGCGCGCCCAGGGCGCAGCCAGCGCGCGGGCCGGCGGGGCGCGCGCCCCCCGTTCCTCGGATGGGGACGGGAGAGGGCAGGTCCCGCCCCGCGCTCTAGGGAACGGAACCGAGTCCCGATAACTACTTCTTCCGGAAGTGTGACCCCGGGTCCCCACTCCGAGGGCTCCCAGGCCGCAGGAGGGGGGAGGGGACGGTAGGGGGAGGGGAGGGGCGAGGGTCCCTGCACCCGCCTGTGAATGTCCAGAGCCTGGGAAGTGTCTCCCCGCCCCCCCTGCCCCACCACCATGCTTTCCAGGGGAGGCGCTGGGCCCGCCAAGCTTTCCCCGAGGAAAAAACTGGGGCGAAGAGAGAGCCAAGCGGCCAGGGAAGGCTGGGGAGACGGCGAGGAGCGAAGGGGTACCTTCCTAGAAAAGGCTGGGGAGTCGGGGTTCCGGGGGGTGGTAAAGAGGGGAGGCCTGGCAGGGCCAGCTCCTGGGCAGGGGGATCTCGGGATTAGGGGTTCAGCTGGCGACCCCGATCGTCCCTGCCCGGAACCGAAGCCTCGCTAGTGGTCAGCGCTCCGCGCGCACCGGAGGGGCGGCGGGAAGGGCGGCGAGGGGTCCGGGCAGCCGGCGGCGGGGGCCGGGCGCGGTGGCAGGGGCGCACCTCTCTCCCCGCGGGGCCGCCCCCGATGCTCCCAGGACCGGTCCCCGGGGCCCCTCCGGCGTCTCCCGCCCGCAGACGGACGAGCCCCTGGCGCGGCGCCAGCGCGGAGAGGCCATCCCCTCCCCCGCCCGGCACGCCGCGCCGCGCGCGGTCGAGCCCCGACTTCAGGGGGCGGCGTCTGCGGGCGCAGCGGCAGCCAAGAGGGAGGAGGCAGGGGGAGGGGGCGGCGCGGCCGCGGAGCGGCTATAAAAGAGCGGTCCCGAGCGCCCGCTCCCTGCACTCGCAGGACAGCCGCTCCGAGCCAGAGGGGCCGTCTCCCAGCCTGGGCGCGCGGTCCGGCCGAGAGGACAGTGGCCCGGCGCGGAGCGAGCGGCTCCCGGGTCCGGGCGGAAGCCTCCGAAGGGCTCCAGGCGCCCATCTCCGCGCGGTCCGCTGCCTCCCCGGCCCCCGAGGCGTCCCGGGGCGCAAAGGGTCCTCTCCGTGGCGCCCCCGACGCTGCGCCCCAAAAGGACAACTTCGCGGTCGCAGGCGGAACGGCAGCGCCTGCTCCCCCAGCGACTCCGGGGCCCCCGAGCGCGGCTGATTGTCCGTGAACTTGCCAAGAAGACCCGCAACTTCCCTTGATCCGCCCGGAGCGAGGCCGGCGCGGCTCGCCACTCACCGACCCAGACAATAGCCTCCTCGCCGGGAGCGCGGCGGCGGCGGCGGCAGCGCGCGGTGCCTCCGGGGGCTCGGGGGCAGCTAGCGGTCCCCGCGGGGTCCCGAAGGCGCACCGCAGCGGGCGGCGGCGACATGGGGAAGGCGGAGCCGGCCCGGGGGTCCCGGGGGTCCCGGGGTCCGCCGCCTGCGCCCCCGCAGCTGTTGCTGCTGCTGCTGCTGATCGCGGCGGCCGCGGCGCTGCCGGGCGCGCACGGGCGCCCCGCCGAGGAGGACGAGGAGCTGGTGCTGCCCAGACTGGAGCGCGACCCGGGCCACGCGGACACTCACCTCCGCCTGGACGCCTTCGGCCGCCGGCTGAGCCTGGACCTGCAGCCGGACCGCGGCTTCCTGGCTCCGGGCTTCACGCTCCAGACCGTGGGGCGCCGGCGCGGGTCGGACGCTCCGAGCCGGGACCCGGTGGGCGGCGACCTGGCGCGCTGCTTCTACTCGGGCACCGTGAACGGCGACCCCGGCTCGGCCGCCGCCCTCAGCCTGTGCGAGGGCGTGCGCGGCGCCTTCTACCTGCAGGGCGAGGAGTACTTCATCCAGCCCGCGCCCGCCGCCGCCGCCGCCACCGCCGCCACCGTGCGCCTCTCCCCGGCCGCCGCCCGCCCCGCCGAGGAGGAGCCGCCGGCGCGGCCCCGGCTCCATCTGCTGCGGCGGCGGCGGCGGGGCGGCGGCGGCGCCAAGTGCGGGGTCATCGACGACGACGCTCCGCTCGCGGGGGGCGCGGGGCCAGCGGGCGAGGACTCCGGGGACCGGCCGCGGCCGGGGGACCCCGCGCCGCCGAGCTCGGGGCAGCCAACAGGTACGGGTCGCAGACGATTCGCTCTCACTTGCAACATCTCCATTCATCCCTCCCTCTCTCCTCCCCTCTCTCTCTCGATGCGACTCCCATTTAAGCATAAACTCCCCTTTGGAGACCTGGCGGGGAGCGGGGGAGGTCTGAGGTCCTTCCCCGAGCGAACCCCGAGTTCCGTTTGCCTAAATGATGAATGATCGAGGCCAGGACCGGCGACCCAGCGGGTTTCTGCTGACTCAGGCGACGCGTTTAGACGAGGAAGCGGGAGGGTAGCCAGTGCCGCTCCTTCCACCGAGCGGGAGAGCGCGTGTGCGCGCACCGTCTCCCCTGCCAGTTCCTGTCGCTTCGCGGCCCCGCGCGCGCGTGGGGTCTTGGGGCGCCTCGCAGCAACTTTGCGCTAGTTTTGTAACCGCCGCCCGGGCGCGCACGCCGTGCGCAGCGGGGAGGGCGGGGATGGAGGGCGCCGGGCCGCCGGTGACCTCGACATGGGCGCAGCTCTGGGGACTCTCTGCACGGCTGCGCGCTGCGACCTCTGTCCGGCTGCCCTCTGTCCCTTTCCTCGGTCCGGAGGCTGACCCCGGCGGCGGCCGGGGCTTGCTTTCTGCAGAACCTGCCTGGGAGGTCTCGGCCCCGCTGGCCCCGCCTCTCCGCGCCTCTCACCCGGCACCAGCCCCGTGTGCGCTCCCTCTCGCGGCCATCATTCTGCTCTGGGTTGGATGTGAAGTCCCCGCTCGCTGAAGCCTGCTTCTCCTCCTTCCCCTGGCTCTGTAGGCGTGGAGGGCGCACTGTACTGTTCTTTTTTATTCTCTCACTTCTTTAACTTCCTCGCATGCCCTGTTTTAGGATTCTCCACTCTCCCCAGGACATCTGCTCCTTGCAGCAGTGATGTGTAGTATTCACCCAGCCCCCTTCCCTGGAGGGGGGAGGTGGGGGGCTGAGTTGCAGGAACTAGAGGGCCCTCCACTCCATCCCAGACAGTCTTATGTCCCTGGGGCCGCAGGAGTGGGGCAAGAGGCGGCCGGGCAGAGTGGGTGGTCTCTCTCTCTGCCTGCCTTTGGCAGGAGCAAGGGCACCCCAGGGACCCCTGGAATGAGCTTGCCAAGCAGCGCGCAGGCTGAGAGAGAGATTCCTGGAGGCCGGCCCCTTTGGCACAGGCCCCGGCCCTGCCCTGGGCCTTCCACGTGGAGCCCGATGATCTCATTCAGGATCGCAGCCCGGGCCTGTGAAAGAGTGACTCAGGCCTCTCTCTGCCTGCAGCCCTCGCTCCAAGTTTGTACTCCAGCTGGGGAGGCAGCTGCATACTGCCCGCCTTGTTCTGACTGCCGGGTTTCCAGGCGGACAAAAGAAACCCTGCTCACCAAAAAAATAATAAAAATAAAAATAATAATCATTAACAAATCTGTTTTTTTTTTTTTTCAAAACAAAGCCTGACCTCTCAGAGGAGCACATGGCCATCTGGTTTAAAGTAAAGGAGAAAACTTTAACATTTTTGGGGTGAAGGGCGATGCAGATATTTTTTGTTCGTGTTTGGGTGTATTTTTGTTTTATTTGCGTTGATGGTTCGACTTTCCTTCTATACCAGCCCTCGGGGGAGGTGATTATTCCCGTCTGGATGGCCCCTGAGCTAACCATCTTTCTTCCTTCCTCCACAGGAGGCGGGAGCGTGAGGAAGAAGCGGTTCGTGTCCAGCCCCCGCTACGTGGAAACCATGCTGGTGGCCGACCAGTCCATGGCCGAGTTCCACGGCAGCGGCCTCAAGGACTACCTGCTCACCGTGTTCTCGGTGGCAGCCCGGCTCTACAAGCACCCCAGCATTCGCAACTCCGTGAGCCTGGTGGTGGTGAAGATCCTGATCATCTACGAGGAGGAGAAGGGGCCAGAGGTGACCTCCAACGCGGCCCTCACGCTGCGCAACTTCTGCAGCTGGCAGCGGCAGCACAACACGCCCAGCGACCGCGATGCCGAGCACTATGACACGGCGATTCTTTTCACCAGACAGGTGAGAGGAAGACAGGCCGAGGAGGAGAGGGTGTCCTGGGGGCGGGGGAGTCCGCTGGGGGACAAATGTTGCTGAGGCATGTCACCCGCTGTTGGCACTTGCATTTTTTTTTTAATTGGCTGGCGTGGTCCGTCCATCTCCTCATTCCTTCTACGATGTTAATACCTCCAGTTGCACATCCTGTTTTGATAGCATTAGGAAGACATATTGATAAAAATCACAAGAGCACTCCTAAAAGGACAGCTCAGTCACAATGCATGTAGATGCTCCAAGACGTAGGTGAAGAAACACCTTGCCCCGAAACACCCCCAAGTTCAAGGGATGGCCCGATTCATCGGGATTTACCTTTGTCCCTTGCAGGACCTGTGTGGCACCCAGACCTGCGACACCCTGGGGATGGCTGACGTCGGAACCGTCTGTGATCCCAACAGAAGCTGCTCTATCATCGAAGATGATGGCTTACAGGCTGCCTTCACCACAGCCCATGAGTTAGGTGAGTCTGTTTCGGAGTAACGAGCTAAGATCCATTGGTGCGTTCAGACTGAAGAGCAATACAGTGGTACCTCGAGATGACGAGTTTAATTCGTTCTGTAACCTTGAGGCGTGGGAAACTATGAGACGCTCGAGTCGCGGTAAACTGGTGGGTTGGGTCATGTGCAGCCGGCCGATCCGCGCGATGACTCCTATCTCAAATGTTGCTCGTATTTCAAAGCAAAAATCGCTCGCTCGACCGCTCGTATCTCAAAAATCTCGTATGTTAGGGCACTCGTATCTCGAGGTACCACTGTATATCAATTAGAGAGTCTGTAGGTTATATTGCTGTGTTAGGTGCCAGAGCCTCTTAGAAATTGCAAGAAACATTTTTGAATTGTTCTAACCATGATCATCTTTATTAGATAAATACCAATAAGGTCGTTGGAGCTACGGACCTTTGGAGATTGTACACGTTTGTTTAGACTATAAAATGTAGACATGGTCTCCAAAATAGGTGTTCTTTTTTTCTCTCTAGAAATATCCCTATTTGGGATAAAATGCTGCACATGTACCCGTATTTTAATGTGCATTTGGATTGCTTCCTAGGCCACGTGTTTAACATGCCGCACGACGACGCTAAGCAATGTGCCGGCCTTAACGTCAACCAGGATTCCCACATGATGGCGTCCATGCTTACCCACTTGGACCGCAGCCAGCCTTGGTCTCCCTGCAGCGCCTACACGATCACCTCATTTCTGGATAACGGTCATGGTAAGATGCTCCCCCTGCTCTTTCTCCGTGGCCTCCAGCCTCCTCTGTCTGCAAAGCTCTCATTAAACAGGATCGTTTTTTCTTTTTTTGTTCTTGATAACTTTCCTTCAAGGTCACTTTCACTGCCAAGCGCGGGCCTTTTTTAGATCCTCCTTCCAATAAAAGATCGCGCTCCTGGCCAAGTCGTTTCCAACGTCCGTGACTTTGAAATTTTGCCAGAGCAGTCATTTCCTGTCATTGTTAACTCAGAAATACCTCACTGAGGTTAACATTTTCATTGAAAGTTCTCTTCGTTTCAATGTCTCTGGCATCTTCTCCAGAAGTCTGACAGCTGTCAAATAGCTCTGCTATATATATTCTCTCTTTGTGATAAATATTTGCTGGAATCGATCTACCCCCTTACATGCTTTCATCGATTAGTGATTAACGACGGTTCATTTGTCTTATTTTTATTTTTTGTTTATTTTCTCTTCGCAGGGGAATGTTTGATGGACAAGCCCGAGAGCCCCTTGCAGCTCCCCTCGGACCTCCCGGGGACCTTGTACGATGCCAACCGGCAGTGCCAGTTTACCTTCGGGGAAGACTCCAATCACTGCCCGGACATGTCCAGCACGTGCACGACCCTCTGGTGCACGGGCACCTCGGGCGGGCAGCAGGTGTGCCAAACCAAACACTTCCCTTGGGCCGACGGCACCGGCTGTGGCGAGGGGAAGTGGTGTGTCAACGGCAAGTGTGTGAACAAGATCGACAAGAGGCATTTTGATGTGAGTTTCCTGCACGGGCGCGCGCTCCTTGCAGATTCAGAATCAAAACAGAGCGAGGCCAGAATGTCTGATGGCACTTGGTTAAAGGCCAGAGTGTCTGATGGCACTTGGTTAAACACCCCAACTCTGTTCTCGGGCTGGGAAGATAGATCCCTTTTGTAATTGATTCCTTTTGTAATTGATTCCTTTTGTGATTGATTCCCTGTCTCGTACTTTTTATTCCCCAAGAAGGGCTCCGTAGAGAATTCTCATCCGATGACTTGTGTCCCCCACAGACGCCTGTGCATGGGAGCTGGGGGCCGTGGGGACCCTGGGGAGACTGCTCCAGGACCTGTGGTGGAGGCGTGCAGTACACCATGAGGGAGTGTGACAACCCCGTGCCGAAGAACGGGGGGAAGTACTGCGAGGGCAAGCGCGTGCGCTACCGGTCCTGTAACATCGAGGACTGTCCGGACCACAACGGTGAGCGAACCGGGGCCAGAAAGCTGTGCCCGCCAAGAGGCGGTTAAGGGATGGAAGCTGATAACGCCGTGCGGTCGTTCTCCTTCCAGGTAAAACCTTCAGAGAGGAGCAGTGTGAGGCGCACAACGAGTTCTCCAAAGCGTCCTTTGGGAGCGGGCCCGCGGTGGAGTGGACACCCAAGTACGCTGGCGTCTCTCCGAAGGACAGGTGCAAGCTCATCTGTCAAGCCAAGGGCATTGGCTACTTCTTCGTTCTGCAGCCCAAGGTAGTCACTTTTCCGCTTACCGTATTTCCCCCCCCCCCTTTTTTTTTTTAATATATTTTTATTGATTTTTTACAGAGAGGAAGGGAGAGGGATAGAGAGATAGAAACATCCATGAGAGACATCCATCAGCTGCCTCTTGCGCACCCCCTACTGGGGATGTGCCGCAACCAAGGTACATGCCCTTGACCGGAATTGAACATAGGACCTTTCAGTCCCCAGACCGAAGCTCTATCCACTGAGCCAAACGGTTTCGGCAAAAGATGACTTTTTAAGCCAGAAAAATCTTCTCAAAAGTCGGGGGTCATCTTATAACTCTATATTTTAACTGGAAAAGTTGGGGGGTCGTCTTATACGTCCAGTCGTCTTATATGCGGGAAAATATGGGTACTTTTTGTCTAAGCCCCAAGGCCTTCGCTTGCTACCTTTTCATGCAACCGATAGGCACATTCTTTGATTTGTATATTCCTATGTTCCCTTTCAAATGCGACTTCATTTTCTTTGGGTTACCTCAGCCGGATTTGGCTGGTGCTGTGTAGAGTTATGAATGAAGCTGCATTCAGCACTGAGGATCCTTGCAGTTTCTTCTTATTATTTTTATAAACAAGAGCCCTTTACTAGGCTGGATAAATGATGAATCAGCATGGCAGCCAACCAGTAGTTTTGGAAAATGGCCCAGGCACGGTCCAAGCACTTGTTCCTGGGTGACTAGCAGGAGCGTGTGCATCAGACGCATTAAAACAGAAGTCTGAGCTCTGATGCCTTTTGTGTTTAAGAACAAATATGGAACCAGCAAAAGCATCGTTTCACTGTTTGACTTAGGGGATAAACCGGCTGAGGTAGAACATGGCATTGGATTTGGTTGAAATCTCATGTGTCATTATCACTGTAGACTATAAAAATATCCTTCACTTGCAGATTCGATATTTAGCAAGTGATTTACTCAGCACCTACTTATGCAGCTATTGTTCTGAGGATACAGCCTTAAAAAATTGACAAAAATTTCTACTTTCTACCAAAACTGCTTTGGCTCAGTGGATAGAGCGACGGCCTGTGGACTGAAAGGTCCTGGGTTCGATTCCCGTCAAGGGCATGTACCTTGGTTGCAGGCACATCCCCAGTAAAGGGCGTGCAGGAGGCAGCTGATCGATGTCTCTCATCGATGTTTCTAACTCTTCCTTCTTCTCTGTAAAAAATCAATAAAATATATTTTTAAAAAAATTTCTGCTTTCATGAGGTAGAAGAGAGATAGCTCAATAAACAAATACTTAAAAATGTGTAATTTTTTCAGATGTCAATGTGTACTGTGGGGGAAAAAGACAGAGAAGGTAGTATCTGGCATGCATAAGAGTACTGTTTTATTGTGATGGTCAGGCAATCAGAGATGTGATGTTAACGAGGGAAACCTTTGTGGTTATCGCTCCATGTCTCTCCTGGTTAGTGTGTGACCCCGGACACCTATTCTTCCCCTCAGGTGGTAGATGGCACTCCATGCAGCCCCGACTCCACCTCGGTCTGCGTGCAGGGACAGTGTGTAAAAGCCGGGTGCGATCGCATCATAGACTCCAAGAAGAAGTTTGATAAGTGTGGCATCTGTGGAGGAAATGGGTCCACGTGCAAGAAGATCTCAGGATCCGCTACCAGTTCAAAGTAAGTGTGGACATGCCGTCCTCGCAGAGATCTTATCATTCAGATGTTCCTTTTTACAGGTTTGATAAAAACTGCATTCTAAGTGAGCGTCTAAGCCAGTGGTTCTCAACCTGTGGGTCACAACCCCTTTGGGAGTCGAATGACCCTTTCACAGGGGTCGCCTAAGACTATTGGAAAACACCTATTTCCCATGGTCTTAGGAACCAACACACCGCTCCTCTGTGTAGCAAAGTGTAGCAATGTAGTTTATTGTCATAGGAAGACTGTTGCCCATGCTACACCACGATTCAAGACAAAATTTATTTGTCATTAGAAAGAAATATTTCACAATATATAATTACATATTGTTTTTGTGATTAATCCCTATGCTTCAATGATGTTCCATTTGTAACAACGAAAATACATCCTGCCTATCAGATATTTACATCACAGTTCCTAACAGTAGCAAGATTACAGTGATGAAGTAGCAACGGAAATCATTGTATGGTTGGGGGTCACCACCCCATGAGGAGCTGCCTTAAAGGGTCACTGCCTTAGGAAGGTTGAGAACCACTGATCTAAGCCATAAAGTAGCCAGTGAATGAGCGATCTCTCTGTCTGCTCTTTCTCGCCTGCAGCCCTGGCTACCATGATATCGTCACCATCCCGGCGGGAGCCACCAACATCGAGGTGAAACAGCGGAACCAGCGGGGCTCCCGAAACACGGGCAGCTTCCTGGCCCTCAAGGCCGCCGACGGCGCGTACATCCTGAACGGCGACTTCACCCTGTCCACCCTGGAGCAGGACATCACGTACAAGGGCACCGCCCTGCGGTACAGCGGCTCCTCTGCCACGCTGGAGAGGATCCGCAGCTTCAGCCCCCTCAAGGAGCCCCTGACCGTCCAGGTCCTCACCGTGGGCAACGCCCTCCGGCCGAAGATCAAATACACCTACTTCGTGAAGAAGAAGAAGGAGCCCTTCAACGCCATCCCCACCTTCTCCGAGTGGGTCATCGAGGAGTGGGGCGAGTGCTCCAAGTCCTGCGGGCAGGGGGTGCAGAGGAGACGGGTGGAGTGCCGCGACCTCAACGGGCAGCCCGCCTCCGAGTGTGCCAAGGAAGTGAAGCCCGCCGGCACCCGGCCCTGTGCGGACCTGCCCTGCCCGCACTGGCAGCTGGGGGACTGGTCCCCCTGTTCCAAGACTTGTGGGAAGGGCTACAAAAAGAGAACCTTGCAGTGTCTGTCCCACGACGGCGGGGTGCTGGCCCCCGAGAGCTGCGATCCCTTAAAGAAGCCGAAACATTACATAGACTTTTGCACCGTGGCCGAGTGCAGTTAAGCGGGCGGAGGGTGGAGGGGGGTGGGGGAGATGAGGTGAGGAAGGGCTGAGGCACTGAAATCAAGGAGGCTGGAGGGATCCAGGAGACCTTGCTGGGGATCTTACCATCCCCTGATCCCCCGGCACTCATGCTGCAACACTTAGGGTCCTGGGGGTTGGGAAAGGCAAAGCAGGAGGACAATGAGATGCTTAGTTGAAGGCGTGGCTTGCTTTATACATCGGTCCTCCTAATGGAGGGAGAAGGGAGTGCATAGAGGGGCTTTGACTAGCCCTGTTTGATTGCCATGGTTGCTGAAAACGTCTGTGTCCTCTTTTCCGAAAACGTCTGTGTCCTCTTTGCCGAGAACGTCTGTGTCCTCTTTTCCACCAAGAGTTCAGAAATGAAGAATGTCCACCACGGAGAAAAGAATTGAGCATGTCCAGTGACTCCATCATTACCTTTTTGACGCCGTTCTCCTGACTTTGTGCATTTATTTTGATGAAGAAACAAATCCTGTGTTTGTAAGAAGCGCACTGAGTCTCCCAGGAAAAACAGCAGTGATAGAGCGGGTGCCGGTAAATCCAGAGGCAGTGCCCCCAGCTCGGTACCTCCACCTTCCTTCCCTCCCTGTGTAAGCCCACCTTAGGAATGTGCATGTGAAAAACCAGTTTTGAGTCTCAAGAAAGTCAGCGGGATCACGCACAAAAAGGAAGTAATGCCAGAACAAGAAAGGGGTGAGCACCACGGGGTCCCCAGCGTTAGGGGACCGTGAGGTCATTTGTCTCGCGATGGGGAGGCTACTGAGGGGTAGCGGGTCCATCCCCAGCAGCTGGCCCAGCAGTCATATCCTGGTGAATGTCTGTTCAGCTCTTCTCCTAGGAAAGAGGATGACTTTTTCCCATGTGTATATAGTAAAATACGTTACTATAAGTTCTATGTACTTTATAAGTATCGGTCTGTTGTGTTCCTTCTAAGAAGGACTATAGTATGTAATAAATGCCTATAATAACATATTTATTTTTATACATTTCTTTTTAATGATAAAACTCTTAAGTTATACCGTTGATTGTAAAAGGGCATATAAAAAATAGAGTATTTATACAATATATGTTACTAGAAATAATAAAAGAACACTTTTTGAATATGTGTGTATTTTTTTTTTTTTTTTTGGAGCGGGAATTTATTTCTAGGAAGGAAATCCGAGACATAAACACTAAATTGGAAGAACAGGAATTTTCTGAAATTCTTTGGAAGTAAGGTTTCATTCTAATGAAATGTATTTTATATATCCTGGATTGTGTGATTGTTGCAAAGAAAGGAAGCTATGGTATCTTTGGTGATAGATAGGTTTGTTACTAATGTATAATATATACAAATGATTGGCAGGCTTTTTCTGTAAAGAGCCAGATCATAAATAACTTTTGGCTTTGTGCCCATACCATCTCTGTCCCAACTACTTACATGTGCTGTTGTAGCATGAAGACAGCCATGGGCAATACATGAATGAGTATGGCGGTGTTTTAATAAAATTTTATTTACAAAAACAGGCCGTGGGCCAAATTTGTTCTTTGGGTGTAGTTTGCTGACCTCTGATGTATCCCATAAATTAAGTGGGAGAAGATGGGATTCTGGAACAATATGGAATTCATATGTCTTCCTCAACTACACCACATAATGTTATATGAGAGTACTTAACTATGGAGTAGGAAATGGTGCCTTAAATTACATTCACAGACATGCCTGGTAAGTGGATCCCGCCAAATGTCCCACTTTCTCATCAGAAATACCTGAGAGACACCCTGGAACATCAATGACATTCTGAGTACGCTTTTGTGAATGACTGTATTCTAAGTACAAAACGGTACATCAGTTATTTTAAAAGTACAGACTTCTTCCAAAGTACCTATCTTATGTGCTAGAAGACTTGGATGGTTAGCCACAGACACTTCCATCCTCACACTTTCACCTTTCTCTTCACCATCCTTCAAATGGTCTCCTTAAATAGTTCCATGTAACATGCTAATCCCAGATTCAGGTGATAATTCGCCCTTGAGAATTACACAGTATTCTTCCCCTAAGCATAAGATTATTTGGAGCCCGATGTATAAGTCAGATAGGAGGGCAGGGAAAGGGAGAGCCAGGTTAGTCTCTGGTTTCATATTTTACTACTTCCTGGGCCTCTGAACTGGAAAGTAAACATCGAGTCTTTTCACACTGGGAATTAGTGGTCCCATAGAATGTTAACCATCGGATTTGGCCATGTGCTTACCAGTGGCTTAAGGTGATGACTACCACAATTAAGTGTTTGCTTCACATTACCATGGTACTCAGTAAGCAATGTGCCCGTACTCTCAATCACTGTCCAAGCTATTTGATAAAGTGAGATAAATGTACCTAAAACAATGACCCAGCCGAAACCGGTTTGCCTCAATGGATGGAGCGTTGGCCTGGGGACCGAGGGGTCCCAGGTTCGATTCCAGTCAAGGGGATGTACATTGGTTATGGGCACATCCCCATTAGGGGGCGTGCAGGAAGCGGCTGATCAATGTCTCTATCTCATCGATGTTTCTGGCTTTCTATCCCTCTCTCTTCTTCTCTGTGAAAAATCAATAAAATATATTTTAAAAAAATAATCCACTGTATGTATATAATACATTTAAAAATAAATAAATAAATAAATAAAATGATGACCCACAATATAAAGAAGTTATGTTCCGATCCGGCCCAGTTCACTGAGGAGTTCGTTGATGTGACATTGTCAGCAAGGAGACTGAAGTTCAGGACACAGAGAGAAAATCAGTCCGAAGATTTCCCATTGTTCTCTGTATATTCCACGCCAAACAACTTTCTAAGTCACCGCCTTATGTTTTGAGCCCTCTGCTGCGGAGATTTACCTTTTTATCAATAAACTGAGCAGTTTAAAATTTTGACAGCAATTTTGACAGCCAAGAGGGGTTAGTTCAAAACATCTGGTTTTGTGAGATTGATCAGGCACCTGCTTCAGAAGATGAACTATTTTGTGCTCGTTCATAGTACAGCTATACAGGATGAGCTGGCATAATGTTGGATATTAATCAAAATACCTAATTTGGAAAGCACGCAATAGGCACTTTGTCTAGCATTCTAACTACACCGTGCAAGCAAAATTTTTGAATCAGAGCTTTCATGCAAAAATGGACAAAAACTGTTCCAAATTTTTGCTCCTTGTTTAATCTGCCTTCAGAACGGGGCACTATAGGTCTTTACATGACTTAGGAATAATAACACCCACAATTTTCTAATCTGATTGTGTTTTTTTTTAAATAAGGGAAAAACAAAAATTATTAATGCAAAGGATGGGGGTGATAGATCTATCAAGAAAATTGACCAAAGGTATCTCAGTATAAAGCGTAGTCTGCCATAAACAGACTTTTGTGATATTATTGGCAGAAATGGAAACAGTAAATCATGGAAAATGCATTGGTTTGTCAACAAAATCATAACTGAAGGATAGAAATTTCTTCTATTTGGAGTTGTCAAAGGACATCATTTCATTTTTTAATCTGGTAATTAGGTATATAAATGTATGATGCTTCTTAAAAGCAAATACTCAAACATATCTCTTCATGTATGTAATATTTGATACATAAAGAAAATAATGGAAAGCAAAAAATAAATTGAATTACAACCACATTATCATGACAAGACATTGTTTAAACTTTCCTATTCAAAGACAAATACCTTCAGGATGTGCTTAAAAATAAAATCCAATAACATGATAAATGAAAGGGAACTACTTAAATCAAAATGACATTTCTTCAAAGATTTATCAGGAAAACAGTAGGAAAAAAAAGCTGGAATAAAACATATCAGCCAAAATTGTAGTGAAGATGGAAAAGCACTAAGCAAAATAAAAAATGGCATTTCTGGTGAATTAAAGTTAGACTCTACAATAAAATATCTGTCCAAGATAGTAGAACATCTATGTATCAATTTAAAATTGTTAAAAATGCAAAAGATAATCAACAGGTAAGGACAATTCTATTTGTCTTTAATATCTCTCTCCAGGTAAGGGCAAACCAAGTATGTAAAAAAACACAAACATGTAAAACTTTTACAAAGACATAAAAGAAGACTTGACTAAAGCAAGAGGCATACAAATTTCTTTAAGTCACAAACCTTTTTATTTTGTCCTAAAATGAGTAGATATAATGATTTCAATCATTAGCCATTTCATAAATTTTTGGAACTTGGTAGCATGATTCTAAAATTCATCTGAGGAAATCAATTTGAAAGCTTTAGCAACTATATATATATATATACACACATACATACATATATGGTGAAATTTGCAACATAAATGTGTGAGTTAAAAAAAATTTTCCTAAACATAGCCTTAAATGAAAAAATAAAAATGTGTTTGGGGGAGCGGGCGGGGAATTAGACCTTTCTTCAGATTATTCAGCAACTTAAATTCCAGTTACATAAAAAATTAAAACATTTAAATGGAAATCTTAAGAAGTATTAGTAAATATATAGAAATAGTTATTACTGAATGAGGAAGAAGATCTGAACATAGAAACAATAAAAGATTACACAACCAAGACTAACACACATAAATGAATTGATTTGATTGGCTTAAATCTTTTTAGTCTGTGTTTTAGAAGAAGTCTTTAGAAAATATGAAAAAAAAACATTTAAGATATGATATATATATTTGCCCTTTTCTATTTTCTTACATGTTTTTTGAGAATAAATTTTAAAGTACACATACTTAACGCTGAAACACTCTCTAAAACAGCGTGGTACAGTGTGCAAGAGTAACCATGTGATAACTGAAAGAAAAAGAAAGGGAGAGATAGAAAGGGAGAGAGAAAGGGAGAAAAATCATATTTCTATTTGTAGCAATAAGATATAAAGCCATTAAGTAAATTCTTCATTGTAATAAGTGTTGAACATATCAATTTTTAAGAAGCTTGATTTAAATATTATCATAGGCTATTAAAAAATTCACTGTTTCATATTATAGGCTTCTAGAACTTTTGTTTTGCACCAAGAAGAAAATTAAGTAGAGAGAATGAAAATAGGACTGCCTTGTTTTGCTTGCCTGTATCCAGAATTCAACCATTTTTTTTTTAAATCCTCACCCGAGGATATGTTTATTGATTTTAGAGAGGAAGGGAGGGAAGAGAGAGATATGATCAGAACATGCAGCCTAGATATGTACCTTGACAGGAATTGAACTTGCAATCTTTTGTGTACAGGATGATGTCCCAACTAACTCAACCACATGGTCAGGTCTAGAATTCAATTTTAATGATTAAAAACAAAATAAACCAAAAAACATTTTAAGGCTACATAAGTATATACCAAAGAGTGATAGCTAGCTAGATAGTTAGGTAGATAAATACATAGATAGAATAGATAGAGAGACATTATATATAATGTCTGCTTACCAAAGGACATAATATTTGAATTACAACCACATTATTTTATTTATATATATATTATGTATATATAATGTGTATATATATATATATTATATATATATATATCTATATATATATAAAAGTAAATCTGAGTGAAGATGAAGAGACAGAATTAATATATAAATATTAGGTATATATAATGTGTATATATATATAAAAGTAAATCTGAGTGAAGATGAAGAGACAGAATTAATATATAAATATTATGTATATATAATGTGTATATATTATATATATACATATACATATAAAAGTAAATCTGAGTGAAGATGAAGAGACAGAATTAATATATAAATATTATGTATATATAATGTGTATATATTATATATATACATATACATATAAAAGTAAATCTGAGTGAAGATGAAGAGACAGAATTAATATATAAATATTATGTATATATAATGTGTATATATACATATATACATATATGTATATATATATAAAAGTAAATCTGAGGGAAGATGAAGAGACAGAATTAATATATAAATATTATATATATATAATGTGTATATATTATATATATACATATACATATATATATAAAAGTAAATCTGAGTGAAGATGAAGAGACAGAATTCATATGAAGGTACTTAGAGGGATTCTTTGTTTCCGACGTTGAGGGAGGCAGGCCCATGGCTGAAGCAGGAAGGCAGTGGTAGGCTCAGATAGAGGCCACGTTTGACAACCTTGAAGTTGAAGATGAGGGAGCTCGGTGAGAGCTGAAATGAATGGGCCAGGATCAAAGACCTCTGATTTCCACCAGAAGCTCTTCACCAGATGGGTTCCATTAGTTGTGTTCAGCGTGTCTTTCCTTTTTTCCCCTATAAAATGGGCTGAGAGCTTAGCGGGTCTCTGCAGTGCATTCCATACAAGCAGAGAAGTGCCCTAAATAAAGAATGAAGCAGCTGAGCAATGCCTGCAGGGAGGGACATGACAATATCTTTCTGACTTTTCACTTTGTTCAAGTTGGCTGACTCAGTTCTGGAGCTTCCAGAACCTTTCACCTTCAACCTTTTCACCCAAGAGGTTAACTTGGATAAGAGTAACAGGCCTGGCTGTCATCTCAGACTTGCCTCAGAGCCGGCCAAAGGTAGTGATACAACGGGACATATTCAAAGGACTCTTGAGGGGAAAGGAAAGAAGAGCGGGCCATACACCACACCAGCTTGAAACACAAATTCCGAATAAATGGCAGTGGGCTGGAGGCCTTCATTTCGAGCAACGAAGACCCACAATCACAAATGCAGGATCTCCAAATCTTTGGGCAGGGAGCTCTGCTCTCCAAGATCCACAGAGATATCATCTGCTTACCAAAAGGACAAGATATTCTGGAATGTTCTTTATACCATTAAGATCATTTCTTGTAGAAGTGGGATATTAGTTACCGCCTGTGTTTTTCTAACTAAAACACTTTTGCACTCATACCAGTACTAATGCTAATACTCTGCATTGTTACTACCCTGTGATAGAATTCCCTCACATGGACCTTCAACCAGACTTTCAGTTGGAGCTCAGAATTTAAAACCCAGCTATCCCAGCTTGCTGAAGAAATCAGAATATCTTGTTTGTCTCTGGCCTCGCTCTCCCATTTTCCTCTCCTAAAACAAAGGCCACTTACCAAAAGCTAATGCATTTTTTTTTCTCTGACAATCATGTGCGTGTGAAACCTTTAAAAGATTAAAATATAAACAAACTGAATGCCTGGAAAAGCTTTTTATCCCCATACAATCATAAACATATCCAAACCTCACTTTGGACTACATAAAATCATAGTTGAAACACGTTACTATTCAATTCTCGGCACAACTGGGAGAAGGCAAAAGTATAATTTCACAGGAAAATAAAAAAAAAAAAAAAAATTATGGGCAGACCAGAATTAGAGAACTAAGTATTTGTTTAGCTGAGAGATTTTGCCATCCACCCATTGTGGGACTGAGGGAGAAAAAATACCATGCCATTAATTGTTTCTAACATATCATGACTTAAATGATCAGTAACCACAAAAAAAGATACAATCTAAAATGTGAGGTGTCGTTAATTACAGAGCATCCATAACAATGAAGTTGTTTGTCTTCAGATTACTGGATATTACACTTATATTCAGAACCCAAAGGAGAGAGGAAACTAATGATATGAAAGCAAATGCTTACTATTAAGTAATACATTAACAGAGACTGCTGAAGAATCAAATTGTCAACCACATAGGTTTTCTGGTTGACAAGAAAAGTCCTTTTTATATATTTTTTAAATGTATTTTATTTATTTTTTACAGAGAGGAAGGGAGAGGGTCAGAGAGTTAGAAACATTGATTAGCTGCCTCCTACACACCCCCTACTGGGGATGTGCCCCAAACCAAGGCACATGCCCCCGACCAGAATCAAACCTGGGACCTTTCACTCGCAGACCAACGCGCTATCCACTGAGCCAAACCCGTTTCATCAAAGTCCTTTATATTTTAACAACATATCTTTAAGTAAAATATAACTTCTTAAGAAAACAGAATCTATTATTAGCCATACATTTTTACCTTAATCACTTTAAATAAATAATAAAAACGTTTAATTTTGTCTCTTTCCCTGAAATATAATTACACATCTTTAAGATTATATGCTCAAGAGACAAGAAAAAGAAAAAAAACCCAAAATAGTATTTTCTTAAGGAAATTACAGGAGAGGAGATAAATCTGCAGGGCAGACAATGAAATAATCATTCTGCTGATATTACAAATATGGGTAAGAATCAGTAAGTACCACTGAGCCCGGTTTTGTACAAAGACCTAGGAGCTCAGAAGCGGCCCACAAGAAAGGCAATAAAGAAAAACAAATAGGCAAAAAGAGAGGGAGATAGAGAGGAGAGAAGAAAGACAATCTTGCCATCAGTCTTACAATGTAACAGGAGAAACCAAAGATATGTGCATGAAAAGTTAATTGGCAATGCAAGGAAGCGAGTCCAATGAGTTGCATGCATGCATAATGTAAGGTCAGCATTACAGAAGGGAGAGGTCACTGCAGGTCAAAGGGTCAAGGAATTTCAGAGGAGTGGACACAGTTCGCCTGGCACCAGGTTAAATAGAATTAAAATAGGCCATTAGTTTGGATTGTTGTTGCAAAGTTCTAGAGACGGGGTAATTTATTTTATTTTTTACTTTTTAAAATGTATTTTATTGTGTTTTTTTTTTACAGAGAGGAAAGGAGAAGGATAGAGTGCTAAAAACATCTATGAGAGAGAAACATTGATCAGCTGCCTCATGCACACCCCTTACTGGGGATGTGCCCGCAACCAAGGTACATGCCCTTGACTGGAATCAAACCTGGGACCCTTCAGTCCGTAGGCCGATGCCCCATCCACTGAGCCAAACTGGTCAGGGCAAGACTGGGTAATCTATAAACAACAGAAATTTATTTCTAATAGTTCTGGAGGCTGGAAATCAGAGTTCAGGATGCCAGCATGGTTGTCCGGTTCTGGTACGAGCTCTTCTTCTGGGCTCGTATATGTTAGTATATGTTCACATGGTAGAAAGAAGGCAAGAGAAATTCCCAGTGTCCTTTTCAGCAGGCCACCAATCCCATTGATGGGGGCTCCACCCTCATGACCTCATCACCTGTCAAAGGCTCCATCCATTAAGACCATCAACTGGAAGTTCGGATTTCCACATATACATTTGGGAGGAACACAAACATTCTGTTTATTACCTGTATGTTCCAGATATGGGGGATGGAATAGCAACGGCCCAGGTGACTGATCCATGTGATCTGCTCTTCTCAACTCCTCAAGGTGGCAATTGAATGCGTAGATGCCACCATCAATTGTCCTGGGTGGCGTCATCCATCCAGTGAGGACCACAGAGCCTTTACAGCATGGAGCAAAGAAGAAAGAGTATGTATAAGAGCTGAAACCAGTTTGGCTCAGTGGATAGAGCATTGGCCTGTGGATTGAAAGGTCCCAGGTTTTGATTCCAGTCAAGGGCATGTACCTTGGTTGGGGGCACATCTCCAGTGTGGGGCGTGCAGGAGGCAGCTGATCGATGTCTCTCTCTAATCGATGTTTCTAACTCTCTATCCCACTCCCTTCCTCTCTGTAAAAAATCAGTAAAATATATACATTTTTTCAAAAAGAGTATGTATAAGAGACCCAGGAAGATGCTTCCTGCCTTTGTAGCTTTATGCCAGCTCACCGAACTAGATGGGCTGACTTCGTTTTATAAAAAGTGATCTGCAGCCAAGACTAGTTTGGCTCAGTGGATAGAGCGTCGGCCTGCAAACTGAAAGGTCCCAGGTTCGATTCCGGTTGGGTGCGTGTACCTTGCTTGCGGGCACATCTCCACTGTGGGGCGTGCAGGAGGTGGCTGATCGATGTCTCTCTCTCGTTGATGTTTCTGACTTTCTATCTCTCTCCCTTCCTCTCTGTAAAAAAAAATCAATAATAATAATTAAAAAAAGTGATCCGCAGCCAGTATAAAATCTTTGGATATGACCAATAAAACCAAGTTACAGAGGCAAGTGATGTAGCCTTTGAACGACATGCACCCAAACTCACATGTTTAAACAGACACCTCTCTTCCCCAAGTTTCATTACTCTGGGCTGTGAGTCATGAGCTCAGAGCACCTACTTCTCTGAGGACCAAGCTCTTCCTTGGAACTGTCCTCGGAGCCAACTGAGAGAAGCAACCTGTCTCCTTGCCTCTCAACTATGTTTCATTTTTGACCAAAAATGGCAACACCCGGCTTGGAGACCCACCTTAGTCATCATCCTTGGCTGCGGAGGCCTCTGGTTGTGTCCCAAATGAAAGCCTCCTTCAAGAGAGACTCGCTCCCCCAGGCAGCATTCAAAGAATGAGCTGCAGGCTCCAAAGGTGATTCCGGTGGAAGCAATCCAGAATCCGTGAAGCCAGGCCTGCCTTCCTAGAAAAGGTGTCTGTGTTTTTCCCAGATAGCAACCTTAAAAGGGTCACGGTGCTTTCGAGTGTGGATTTCGGTTTGTTGAAAAAAAAGTCAGCTCTGTTGAGAGGTTGCTTGACGTGGTGGCTGAAGATGCAACATTTTGCATCAGGCTGCTTGGGTTGGAACCCCAGCCTTACCTCAATGTCCCATCTACCCAATGGGAGCGATGATAATAGTAACTTACTCTGACGTTGGTATAGGATCCAATTCTGTAATATCTGCAAAGTGTTCAACCCAGTCCCTGGTACAGAGTAAACTGTCCAATCTTCCTGCGCTGGCTGCAGATGTTAAGGTAGCAGTTAGGGCAGTGGTTCTCAACCTTCCTAATGCCACGACCCTTTAAGACAGCTCCTCATGTGGTGGTGACCCCCAACCATACAATGATTTCCGTTGCTACTTCATCACTGTCATTCTGCTACTGTTATGAACTGTAATGTAAATATCTGATAGGCAGGATGTATTTTCGTTGTTACAAATGGAACATAATTAAAGCATAGGGATTAATCACAAAAACAATATGTAATTGTATATTGTGAAATATTTATTTCTAATGACAAATAAATGAAATTTTGTCTTGAATCGTGGTGTAGCATGGGTAATAGTCTTCATATGACAACAGTAAACTACATTGCTACACTTTGCTACACCGAGGAGCAGTGTGTTGGTTCCTAAGACCATGGGAAATAGGTGTTTTCTGATGGTCTTAGGTGACCCCTGTGAAAGGGTCGTTTGACCCCCAAAAGGGTCGCGACCCACAGGTTGAGAACCGCTGCTCTAGTGCTATGACTTAGAATATCAAACACAAACATTTCTTCCGCTCTTCACCTTACAATGAAGAGGCTGAAAATCCTGGATGTTTTACTAATTAAATATGTGACCTTGAGCCAGCTTAATTTCTCCAGGCCTCAGGTACTTCTTCAATAAGGTAAGAGCGCCGAAACTGGTTTGGCTCAGTGGATAGAGCATCGGTCTGCGGACTGAAAGGTCCCAGGTTCCATTCCGGCCAAGGGCATGTACCTTGGTTGTGGGCACAACCCCAGTAGAGGGCATGCAAGAGGCAGCTGATGGATGTCTCTCTCTCATCAATGTTTCTAACTCTCTATCCCTCTCTCTTCCTCTCTGTAAAAAATCAGGAAGATATATCTTAAAAATAAATAAATAAAAATAAGGTAAGAGCGTTAGATTATTTTATCTTTGTAGTCTGCGATTTTTCTCTGGCTTCCTAGCTCTGTCACTGGATGACAATTTGGAAAGCGGAACGCCATCTGTAATTAATTATAACCTGACATTGGCCTTCAACTCACAGAGATGCACACGGAGGCAGATGTCACTGTGACGGTCCAGGCCGTTTCCTTCAAACACTTCGAAAAAACGTTCCCCTATTATCCTGTCATTTTAATTGTTTATTCCCCAAGAAATATTAGACTGGGTTTAAGTGACCTTTATTTAGCACCGACTCACTTGAAGCTTTTCACTTTCAACTGTGTGTATCATTTTTCATGCGCCAAACCCTCCGGCAGGCACGCATTTCCCATAAAAGTGTTCATCTGGATTTTATGCTCTCTTGATGTCCCTCCGTAAATGGGATTTTATGTTTCTGATTGATCAAACCACATCTTTTTCTTTCATCACTCTCCCTCCTGGCGGGTTCCTGGAACTGTAGGGCACGCAGGGTAGAAACTCAATGGAAGTTTTGCTCATTGACAAACAAATGGGCTTCCGGCTAGGAGCGACCACAGTTCCCAGCATTTTGCAGTGACAATGGCTACAGGGACTTGCAGAGCCATCTGCCCCCTTGCTGCGGACATACCTGTGGTTGTACATTCATGTCATTACTCTGGAAACCTCCAGATGATTTAATCTCGTTGAATTTCAGCTTCCTTTTTTTTTGTAAAATAAAGATCCACTTTAGGGATTGTTCTAACATAAATGAGATATTATATGTAAAGCTTCGGGCACACCAGAGAGGCATTATACTGTTATTGACATTAAATCCGGGGCACTGGCTTTCAATGCCACCCTGATTTATGGACACAATTCAGTTACGTTAGAAGGTTTCTCAGTAATAAGAGCTGGTCTTGATTCAATTGGCCTCAGGAGCTTCTAAAAGCTGACAAGTTTGTTAACTCTAACGAAAGCGCAAACCAGGTCCTAGCAGGTACTTACTACAATAGCAACAAACCATACGAGGGGTGAATTCTATGATACAGGACAAATCTACCTTTCCAAGTGTTGAATTAAGAGAAATAATATTTGTTAAACTATGAAACTTAACCAATTCCTCACTTCATGAACAGCCTTTGAGAAGTTTTATTTTCATGATCATTGAGATCATTTTGATGATGGTGATGGCTATCCTAAATGACTAAGGTCCTAAACTACTTCTTATACTGTTTACGTGGTTGAAATCAAAATTCTACTTTCCACTGTCCTTGGTTTCCATTTCAAAATAAATTACAAAATGAATAACACACACTTATAAATGATCAATCTGAATACACAAAGTGTATTCACCCTAGCCGGTTTGGCTCAGTGGATAGAACGTCAGCCTACGGACTGAAGGGTCCCGGGTTCTATTCCAGTCTAGGTCAGATGCCCAGGTTTCTGACTCCATCCCCAGTAGTGGGCGTGCAGGAGGCAGCCTACCAATGATTCTCTGTCATTATTGGTATTTCTCTCCCTCCCTCTCCCTTCCTCTCTGAAATCAATAAAAATATGTTTTAAAAAAAGATAAGAAAGTGAGAACTTCTAGAAATATCCAATTATCATCATAAGAAAGAATGAGACTATAGGTGTTTGACTTTTAACCCAACTCTATATTTCTCATGTGTTATGATTTTTTTTCACATAAAGAAAAACATTGTGGTCTCTATTTCTTCAAGTCCACAAAAAGTATTGAGACATTTTTAAAAGATATTTTTAAAGAATGGGGGTTACTTTAAGGGAAAAGGTACAGTGAAAATGTAAACCTTGAAAAATTTACTAAGACTTTAAGAAGTACTGTTACTCCTGTGGTGATTCTTTTTAGCAGTTTTTTTTTTTTTTTTGCTACCAGAGAGCATACATAATGTAATATCTTAGCTTTCTCTGGAAAAAGCAATATGAACTGAGACCTCTAGTGGAACTAATGGTAACTCTCCCACTGATTGCTAGAACCTCATCCCTCACTATAACAAAGTCTCTGTATTGCAACCCTACATTTCCTAGGGTTTCCCTACGGTTTAAAACCTGCATGTTTTAATAGTAATTTCTAACAAAAAGTACAATCATTTATTTTTAAAACCTGTGTATTTATCTCTTGAACAATTAGCAAGGTTTTTCCTAGAGCTTTTGAATACATACTGGTACTTACAAAGGAAAGGGAATATGTATAGAGTTTGAGAAGCCAGTTGCTGTGACTGTCGACGCTTTATGGCATTCAGCACACAGTTTGGAAAGCAAATGTCATTCGGTTGCAAAGCTCTTTTATTCCCGAGGGAGATGACTAACTGTGACTCTGTCCCCTGGGGATGAAAAGCACTCTGGGAGCCCAGAATCCCGTACCAGTGCTGATGCCGAGACTAAAAATACTTGACATTTGTCATTGTTTGACATCTGGGGACATAAAAGTCGTGTTGAAGTGCTGTGTCATTTTCCCAGCCTCCCTTCCCAGGGATGCACACTGCAGCGGGCCACCTGAAATGCGAGGCCGGCTGGAGAAGCAGAAATGCCTCAGGGAAGTCTGTGATACCAAATATTAATAATGGAACGGCGACAGAGCCTGGAGGTCTGCGCAGATTTCAACAGCTGCACACGAGTTCTCTGCGGAAATACTTAAGTTCACATGTTTTTCCACGGACTTCAATTTATGGCTTATTTGTTTGCGTTGTAGAATGAAAACCAGATCGTGTCTGTAAAGAGCATCCCTGAGGTCTCATGTGTAGATAAGGCTGGTTGGAGGTTGTCCAAAAGGACAGGAGACTATCGTACAGATGAAGCAGTTTTGAATCCAAGTAGGAAAACATCCAAAAAGCTCAAAAGATAAGATTTCATTCAACCTGATCATTAAAAGGCCAGTAATTACAAATGAAAAAAAAGGTGTTCTCCAGGCCAAACATAAATGTGAAGTCAACAACGAACTAGCTGCCCTAAATAGCATGCAGACATTTACAACAAATACATGTAAAGTTCAGAAATATGCAGGGTTGATCTTATACTGAACAGGGTCATGGTGCATACATTTCAGTTTAATTCATTTTTTTTTCAAAATGTTTACTAATTAGCCCTAACCGGTTTTGCTCAGTGGATAGAGCCACGGCCTGCGGACTCAAGGGTCCCAGGTTCGATTCCGGTCAAGGGCATGTACCTTGGTTGCGGGCACATAGCCAGTAAGGAGTGTGCAGGAGGCGGCTGATCCATGTTTCTAACTCTCTATCCCTCTCCCTTTCTCTCTGTAAAAAATTCAATAAAATATATTTAAAAATAAATAAATAAATAAAGGTTTACTAATTATATCTGTGTATAGAGCTTTTAGGGGAAGGTGAGGCAGCTCAAAGAGTGAATTCCTCCTCACTAATGTTCTTTTTTGGGAAGTCAATTTCAGATAAAATGACTGCACAACAACAACATGTAATATATGCTTTGCTACTAGCAGGAAGCTACAAATAACATGGTTAATAGCATGAAGAGCGTGGATTAGAGACCGGGATGCTTGAGAAAGGATTTGCCGAGGAGAAGGAATTTGAACTCTGCCCTAAACAATGGGTGGGATTGGGAGAGGCCAGGAATGGCATTCTGGGAGCTGTGGCAGGAAATGAAGCACAATCTTAGAGGTAGCAATGAATTTCAGGGAAATCGTGGAGAAGAAAAGGTAAAACACTGGCCCACTGAACCATTTGGAACTTGGGATCCAGCGGAGATACTAACTGTAGGCCATGATTCCATGAACATGTGATGGACACACAGGAGGTGATGCAGGAAGGAAGTCAGCATTAGCTCAAGGCCTCAGAAGCTGCGTATCAGTATTTGCTGAACACTGCCTTTTCTGAGTGCTAGAAGAGGTGGCATTGGTAGGATATTAAAAGAATAAATCTCGGCTCCAGCTTTAAGGAAAATGAAATTCAATTGTGAAGATAAAATGGGTGCTAAAAGATATTTGGAAGCACATACAAATAATTCATGAGTACCATGAAACCTGATGAATGCCCAAGATAAAACACAGGGTAGGAAATGAGAAACCAGTGAAGCTTCAAAATGTAAGCTTTCTATAAAGCCCTCCCTTTTTTAAAGGATGTTAATTTTATGAGCAACTTAGTGAGGCCACAGCACCCAGGTATTTTTGGTTAAGTGTGCTTGCATATTGCTGCGCAGGTATTATTTTTTTTAGATGAGATTAACATTTGAATCAGTAGGCTGATTAAAGCAGGTTGTTCTCCATAATGTTGGTGAGCCTCATCTAATTAGTTAAGGCCTTACGAAAAAGACTGGCCTTGCCCTAGCCAGGCAGCTGGGTTAGTTGAAGCACTGTCCCATACACCAAAAGGTTTTGGGTTCAATTCCTGGTCAGGGCACATACCTAGGTTGTGGGTTCAATCCTCAGTTGGGGCACATATATCAATCAATGTTTATCTCTCACATCAATGCTTCTCTTTCTCTTTCTCCTTTCCTCTCTCTCTAAAAAAAAAAAAATTAGTAAAAACATATCCCCAGATGAAGATTTAAAAGTAAAGAAGAGAAGTGAAGAGAAAAGAAAAGAAAGAAAGAGGAAAGAAAAGACTCATCTTCCCTAAGGAAGATTTAGAAGAGAAGAGAAGAGAAGAGAAGAGAAGAGAAGAGAAGAGAAGAGAAGAGAAGAGAAGAGAAGAGAAGAGAAGGGAAGGGAAGGGAAGGGAAGGGAAGGGAAGGGAAGGGAAGGGAAGGGAAGGGAAGGGAAGGGAAGGGAAGGGAAGGGAAGAGGAAGGAAGGAAGGTAGGGGAAAAGAAAGAGAAAAAGAAGAAGAAAAGGAATGACTGATCTCTCCCAAGGAAGAAGGAAGACTGCCTTCAGAGGTCTTGAACTGCAATATCAACTCCTCCTTAGATCTCCACCCTACCGATTTACCCTGCAGATTTTGACTTGCCAGCCTCCACAATCACATGACACAATTCCTTGCAGTAAATTTCTGTCTCTGTCGCTCTGTCTTTGTCTCTCCCTATGCACTACAAAAAGGAAATGAAATCCGGACACGTGCTACAGCATGGATGAATCTTCAAGACATGATGCTAAGTGAAAAATAAAACAGAGACAAAAGTTCAAATATTGTGTGATTCCATTTATACAAGGTTCTTAGAACAGTCAAATTTAGAAAGATAGGAAGCAGAATGGTGGTGACTGAAGGCCGGGAGAAGGAGAAAATAGCGAGTTATTTTTAATGGGTATAGAGATTTTGTCTGAGATGATGAGAATGTTCTGGAGATGAATGGTAGTAATTGTTGTGTAATAACGACAATGTGATTAATGTCACTGAAATATATACTTAAGAATGATTAAAATGGCAAATTGCGTATTTTACCGGAATAAAAGAAAGTACTTCTCTTTTGGGCAGGCAATAAATAGATCCTGCAAAGAGGGCTAAGGAAAATTAGTAGCTATCAGAGTTTGGCAAAGACATCCTGAATTTCAGAAGAGAAAGATGATTAGCCGGGGATTAATATTGGAAGGAGATAAAGAAATCGAATGAATGTGAACTTCAGGGCTTCAAGACAATGATAGTGTCTGTATCCCGAGCCAGTGGGAATCAGAGAAGCCAAAATACACATTGTAGTGAGTAGCATAAGCCCCTCAGAGGATACACCCCCACAGAGAAATACACACAAGAATTCTCAGTCTAAATATTTACTCATGTAGAATGGTGGCGATTGCAAACGATCCTTCTGAATTTGCTCTTGAAATCCTCATCTGACTACAGTCAAAAAGATGAGCTCCAACTTGACCCGGGAAGAATATGAGCTATATGAGGATACATTTTGTATGTCGCTGTCCTTTTTGTGCTACTATTTTACTAGGAGAGTTATGTAATTTATTAGAAAGATTCAAAATGCAAATTTTCAGAAGCAGCTGATATAGCAAGAAATGTTGGTTGTCCGTCGCTAAGAGCAAACCACCTAAAAATGTAACAATGCAAAACCATCATTTATTTAGTTCGCAAATCTGTAGTGTGAAGAGAGTTTCATAGAATAGGCTCATCTCTGCTCTGTGAGGCATCAGGCAGCTAGAACAACGCCACGTGAACCTAAGGAGCCACTTTCAAGATGGCCTGTCCTTGACAGTGAATTTCATGCTGGCTACCAGCTGGGAGCTCCTCTGTGGATCAATTCCCCTCCACACGGGCCTTTCCACGTGGGTCTATCCCTCAGACACTTTGGTTTCCTCATAACATAGTAGTTGAATTTCAAGGGCAATAGACCCAAGAGAATGCCTTTTCAAATATAGCCTTGGAAGTCATATTACATCCCTTCTGTCAAAGTCATGGGCTTACCTGGATCAGATCAATAGGAAAGGAGTGGACATACTACCAACAGCACCACTCCCAACCCCATAAAGGGATCTATCAGCATTATATTATACGCAGAGAATGTGAAATAGGAGATATCGTTGCAGTTATTTTGGAAAAATACAATCTATGACCATAGAAATTCTAAAGGATAAATACAGCTAAATACCAAATTTTAATGTTAGTGAGTTAAATTTAAAATGAATATTGTACTTAAATGCATTGGGTCTGCTAAAAGTGGATATTATAAAATCGAGTTTACTTTTGGCACTTTATTAGTTTACCAGTTTCATCTTCTCCACACAGTTCCCTTGGGATCTAGAAGCTTCATTATCTCCACCCCTGGAAGTGGCCTGCTGATTCATGGCAAAGATTAATCGTGTTCAAAAATAATCATGATAAGAACTAATCATGTTCTCCTTCCCTCATCTCCATCTCCCTGATTCTTATCTTGCACTTCATCTTGAATCTATCAAATAATTGTTGTAATGAATTCTGTCTGTGATAGAAAACTGATGGAAAGCTTGATATATTTATAAATTTCCTAAAGGATGAATTTTAAAAGAAGGTGAAAGGATCATTCTTATATTTATAAACTAGATATGTGTTAAAGATTTCGTTTAACTCAATTAATTAATGAGGTCAACAGTGAGATGGCTGTAACAGATTTAAAAACTGGAAGGACCACCCATTTAGGGAGGAAATGCGGAATGGATTCAGAACTTTAAACTGCTTCATCTCCACAGGGTGATCATCAATTACAATCCCAGGAACCCCATTTGCATTTTCAGGGACATGAACTATTGAACTATTTCCATTTCTACCGATTTCTACAAGTTAGCTTCTACCTCTACAGGGTTAAGGCTGAAGGCACAATGAATCTAGAGAGAGATTATGCTCAGTGAAATAAGTCAGACAGAAAGACAAATACCATATGATTTCACTTATATGTGGAATCTAAAAAACAAAACTAACAAACAAAACAGCAACAGATTATTAGATACAGAGGACACACTGATGGTTGCCAGATGAGAGAGAGGGTGGGAGATGGGTGAGAAAAAGTGAAGGGAGCAGAAGTACAAATTGGTTGCTACAAAACAGTCATGAAGATGTAAAGTACAGCATGTGGAATATAGTCAATAATATTGTAATAACTATGTATGGTGCTAGATGGATATTAGACTTATCAAATCATTACTTCTTAAATTATATAAATGTCTAACCACTATGCTACACTTGAAATTAATATCTAGCCAGCAACTGGAATGCGGGAATAACTGGTTGCTATGATACCCACTGCGGCCAGCAAACTGGCCCAATCAGGGGGTGGGACTGTCCAGCCAACCTCCCATGGCCCCTCCCCTGGCTGCTGCCCCCAATCAGCCCCCCATTCAGGGGCTAGGCCTGCTGGCCAATTGCCCACAGCCCCTCCTCCAAGCTGGCCCGGCCCTGATTGGTCCCCAATTGGGTCCAGGCCGGTTAGACTCCACCAGTGCATGAATTAGTGCACTGAGCCTCTAGTATAAAATAATATTGGGTGTCAATTATAATTGAAAAAAAAAAATCAAGGAAACAGATTCCCATCCAGGGCTTCTGGCAGGAATGCTGGCCAGGTGATACCTTGATTTTAGCTCAGTAAGACCTGTGTCAGAATTCAAACCTGCAGAACTATAAAAAATAAATGTGTGTCATTTTAAACAAAGAAAAAATAAAGGAAAAAAAAAAGCAGGATTACTAGTCTCTAAAGGCTCTTGCATTTCATTGAAACACTATCCAATAATCTCTTCTCTGCATTTCAAAATTTTCCACCATCTTCTCCAAGTCTTAAAAAATCTTATTATCACCTTAACCAATAGGGCCCATCTTGTTTTTCTAACATTTTAGTGATTAAAATTGTAAGATTATAAAATCCGATAGAAAGTAGAAAGAGCAAGCAACATGATGTAAATTTTCTAATGGTTTACTTCTGGAATCTTCCCATCTCAACTTCCTCACTCATGTGTAGATTGACTTCCTTGACATACACATTATATTCCACCCAGACGGTACCCTAGGAAATGCATGCCCACTACAGTGCAGTCCAATGTATGCAGTGAGAACATAATTACCAGATTTAGAAGATGATGGCACTGCACGGTATAAAATGTCAAGTCGCTAATTGTATACTGAAACTAACATAACAAATATATTTTGTATCAGCTGTACTTAAATTGAAAACAAAAAGAAGCCAAGACCGGTTTGGCTCAGTGTATAGAGTGTCGGCCAGCAGCCTGAAAAGTCCCAGGTTCGATTCCGGTCAGGGGCATGTACCTTGGTTGCGGGCACATCTCCAGTGTGGGGCGTGCAGGAGGCGGCTGATCAATGTCTCTCACTCATCGATGTTTCTGATTTTCTGTCCCTCTCCCTTACTCTGTAAAAAATCAATAAAGTATATTAAAAAAAAAAAAAAGAATTCGAACAGATGAACTTCCATGAGGTTATCAGGCCTTATAGAGGGTCCTATTTCCTCCCATGCTCAGAAAAAGAGAGGAGAACATTGTGGAACTCCCAACTCAGTTGTTCATGACTTAAGATGAACTCCTTCCTCTGGTAAAGCCAGTTCCTGCATAAACAGGACTTCTGGGTGGCCATTCTGGCAGCAGAAAGTGTGACTCATTGAAGTGTGGACTATTAGAGATGACAGAGGCACAGATGACCCCTGCAAGGTTCAAATTAGAGGGAATCCAGGAGCAATAACGAATCCAAAGAGAAACTGAAGCTGGATATTATTTTGTCCAAAGTCAAACTACTCTCTCAGCGGGAAACATAGCCCATCAACACACATCTCTTCCTTTTATTGGGCTTGACACGGAACCAGATTGTCTCATTCAGATCTCTGTTAGGCTCAAGCTCCGGGGCCAGAGTTAACATGCAGTGCTTGTCTTATTTATTTTTGACGCTTTCACCAGGAACTAAAATATTTGGATTGCATTACTCGTGACAATAAGAGTTTTGGTGGTAAAAACACCATCACATTCAGTTGCCAAGCTTATGGTACAATTTCACATGCGAGGCCTACATAAAAACACGTGCTTAATGTGTTTGTGTTTAAGTTTCTTCACATGCTTTCTTTTTTTAAAAAAAAATGTTCATTTTGTCCTTACAGAAAGCCCCCAAGATCATTAAAACAGGTATTATGATCATGTATAATAAAAAATAAAATTAAATCATGGAAACTTTACATTTATTTTTCTAATCAGACAGATGGTGGTGATAAATCCTTGGGCAAACCTCACATGTGCACATTATAGGGACTAGAAATAAACATTCAGATACCAAGGCCTGCTCACTATTTATGTGAATAATAAGTGACAACTTTAGAACATAGCCGGGGAGAAAAGACTGTCAGCCAGATGTTTTCAACACAGATTTCAAGCTCCTGCAATGGTTTCTTTGTGTTTCTTCTCAGTGTGTAGTTTGGGAGTTTCAGCGGGAGTGGCTTTGACCTTGGACATAAAGGTAAGTGATGATGAAAGGCAATTTCTACAGCATAAAATAGCAATGATGAATTTGCCAACTTCCCACAAGACTCTGCCTTTTAAAGACCTCTAAAGAAAAGAGTAGTCTTGAATATCTGGGGAATGTATGTGAAGACTAAAGGAAATACTTTTATGCTAAATATTTGTCATAGAAAGTGTCTTATGATATTCTAAGCAAACACCATTGTTATAGGCTATCGACTTAGGTATAAAAACAACTACTAAATCTCCTACGTAATTCTTCTTGACCTTTTCAAAATTTTTTCACTGTAGTATGGATGCACAAAAATAAAATCCAGTGTCTTTACCTCTCAGCTACTGTACCATTGGGTGAGCAAGTGTCTTTCACACCTCGGATGATTGAACAGGTCAAAGAAATGCCACTACTTCGGTTTAGAAAATGAAAGTGTTTAAAAGTAAGTTTGCTTTTCAGATTAAAAAAAAACAAAACAAGGTTAACATCTAATACACTTAGGAAACAATATGAATGCAAAACTGCATCTTGTTTGGTTGGTTTGGGACTCAAGTGACACTATCTAAGAGGACCATGGTTGACCTAAATGGCTAGGGCTAGAAAGACCTTGTCCTTACAACGAAACTAACGATAAATGAATTTCAGGTCCTTTTTTTCATCACTTGAAAAACGATTGTAATTTTCCTCTCTGTTTTAAAATCTGAAGATTAATAAATCTTTCATAAATAGATCTGGACAGGAAAAGCCCATCAAGAGAGCATCATGTAGGTGCGTTCAAGAAAGCTTTGTTTCTGATGGTGAGAATGTGTTTTTCCATCCTATTTTGACTGCCACCCAATTAAATACTGGGAAAAAAAATGTAAAAAATAAAACACACAAAAAAACCCTTCTATCTCAAGGAAATAATTTGAACTAAGCTGCGTTAGAATTCTGCGGTAGTTGTGCTCAGTCTGAATATTCTCTACGACCAAATCAGGAATTGCTGACCCATCCAAGGCTTAAAAGCTCTTTGATGACAAAAGCAAACTCTGAGGACAATTTGATTCCTTTTTTCCAAAGTGAGCCTCCACCCTAAATTTCCAACCATAATACTTAATTTGGCAGGGTGACAGGAGCATAAAAGCGCATTCTGCTCATGAGTTATATTCTTTTTCCTATTCTTTATGACATTTATGCACACCAAATATAAATGACCACACAGGGATTAAATAACAAAGGTATCTTTCCAGTAGCACACATTTTATTAATAAGAATTTGACCTAATGGAGTAAAAAGGAAAAAAAAAATTAGACTGGTTTCTGGAAATACAGAGCACAGCCCATCTGAGGTGAATTATCTAGTTCGAGTTCCTTTTAGCATCTCCAAAGGTTGCTTGCCAAAAAAATTAAAGTCATTTCTTGGTAGGCATGTGACCTAGTTAAGTCTCCAAACAAACCTCCTGCGCTCAGTGATTGAATGGATCACAATAGCCCAATACTGAAATCCAATGGTAAGGTCTAGAGCAGTGGTTTTCAACCTGTGGGTTTCGAGCCCTTTGGGGGTCAAACCACCCTTTCACAGGGGTCACCTAAGACCATCGGAAAATGCAGATATTTACATCATGATGCATAACAGTAGCAAAATTTCATGGTTGGGTGTCACCACCACATGAGGAACTGTATGCAAGGGTCGCGGCCTTAGGAAGGTTGAGAACCACTGATCTAGAGATATTGTTTTGTACTTACTATCCTATTTTAAGTCTCTTCTGATTTTAAAGGTGCTATTTCAAACCCATACCTTCACCATACTCACTATTGCACATTTGACCACTTCATGTACATTTCTCACCCTCCCAGAGATAATTGCACGCAGAGATATGAGATACTCTTCTTGTTCAGGAGTACTTACTGAAATTGTAAGTTTGAAATATTGTCTCGTTCTAAGTAGCTCTCTATCTGAGTAGCTTCCCTTGTGCCAGGAAAGCTAAAAGTCCAATTTATGCACGGAGGTGGGCACTTTCTGAATATCATCCTTATAATAACCATTACTCTACCCGTACTCAGTTTTGTCTCTATGTGTATCTTTACCGCCAGTTTAGATTTTCCTCTCTGAATTTAATGGCCTCGGCGGCATTCATCTGCAGCATGGATCTCCACCAGCTGTTTTACAGTCGTGCTATCATTGGCATCAGCAACAGTGATGCTCTGCCTTCCACTTCTTTTATGTCTCATCTCTGAACTCCATCCACGCTTTGATTCTACAGGACGACCAGATATTTTCCCATCCCAAGCAGAACAGGAGTAGGTACAAGGGAATAGTTCCTCTTTATTACAAATATCACTTGGCAAGAGGTCCTTGGACTGTCTTAAAGGAGGTTTTTCAAAAATAAAGATGGTCTCCTTAAGTAGCTCATCAAATTTTTTCTCCATGCAGAGAGGCAGAAAAAGAAGTAAAACAATCAACTGTGATTTTCTGTACAGCCCAAAGCTCTGTGACCTTTTACGCTCCTAATTTCCAGAGTACAGTGGTACCTCGAGATACGACTGCCCTAACATACAAGATTTTTGAGATACGAGCCGTCGAGTGAGCGATTTTTGCTTTGAAATATGAGCAACATTTGAGATAGGAGTAATAGCACAGATCGCAGGCTGCACACGACTCGAGTGTCTCATAGTTTCCCATGCCTCAAGGTTACAGAACGAATTAAACTCGTATCTCAAGGTACCACTGTACAGTGCCACAAGCCTGTACAAGCGGTAAACTGGTGGGTCATGTGCAGCCGGCCGATCCGCGCGGTTACTCCTATCTCAAATGTTGCTCATATTTCAAAGCAAAAATCGCTTGTTCGACAGCTCGTATCTCAAAAATCTCGTATGTTAGGGCACTCGTATCTCGAGGTACCACTGTATAGGTACATTGATTTGACATAAGAGGCAGAGAGCAAATGTATATGGAACCTGGAGTTTGAATACTAAAATTATCCTGACAGCTTAAAATATGGAAATAGGTGGGTGGCAGTGGAATGGAGGTAAGCTGACGACAGATATATTTCACTTAGCTTTACTACAAAGGTAGATAAATTCATCCACCTTGGCAGCCCAAGTTAAATCTACCCCTTGATTCAGATAATTCAGAGGGTGTTCTGGTAAACCACGAGAAGTTCACATCAGGCTGATGAGAACACCCTAAGATGAAAATTCGCCCACAAGAGAAAAGTAATGCCATGTGAAGTTAGTTCAAGAAAATTGTTCTAAGAACTGACGGGTGGATTAATTGGAATATGGCAGGCTCTCTGCTACTTGTGCAGTCACATGGCTATCCTTTATGCCATTTCACTTGAGCTCTATGGCATGGACCAAACTAGAAACAGAAAGGACTTTCCAACCGGAACTGTGCAAAGAACTGAACGCATGAAGAGGATGGGATTCGAAGGTGAGGAGAGGAATACTCATCACTCCTGAGGTCTGTCCTCACACATGGACTCTAGAGCAGCGGTTCTCAACCTGTAGATCGTGACCCCTTTGGGGGTCAAATGACCCTTTCACAGGGGTCGCCTAAGACCATTGGAAAACACAGATACGATTCATAACAGTAGCAAAATTACAGTTATGAAGTAGCAACGAAAATAATTTTATGGTTGGGGGTCACCACAACATGAGGAACTGTATTAAAGGGTCGCGGCATTAGGAAGGTTGAGAACCACTGCTCTAGAGGAAAACTGAGCCTCAGATGGATTATGGGCTTGCATGCTGTCTGTGGGACCGCTACTGCAGCGGAATTGCTCAAGGCCATTTTTCTAATAAGAGCAGTAATGAGAAACAACAGGATAGAGTGTCCCTCATACGGGCTTGTGGCACTTGCAGAAATATCAGACATCTCATCTTCCGGTTACAGTGTGAAGCCAGTGCAGGAAATGAGGAGAAGGGACATGCATGATCTATTTCTGAGCCAAGTTGGTGCAGACTCACAAGACATCCTCTGGAGACTTCCAGAAATATTTAGGAGGGATGATGAAGGTTCCTTTAGATTGGGGATAGCACATGGGGAAGAAGTTAGAGAAACACTCAGGGAGACTTACTATGACTCATAATTTTGTCCTAAAATCTGTGTGGTCTGAGGAAACCTGTTATCCATAAACAGCATATGTGGCAGATAGTGTGAGCTGGCTCATTCAATTTCCGTTTCAAATCCCTTCATTCTTGCTTACCAATATTGAAGAGAAAATTCTCATTCTTGTTTGTTGCTAGGAGGTGACCAGGTAAAACAGTTTAGGATTATGAGATTTATAGACTTCTCAAATGTGAATGGCAAAATATCTTACAGTAAGTGTCAACCAATAACAACATTTTGAGGCAGCCTTGGAACCAGGCCCCTCTCCAGCTAGACAGCTCCTCTGTTCCTTGCTGGTCTGCTCAGTTCTATGCCAGTCTGCTCTGACCTGCACTGGTATGTTCCACTCCGTTCTAGTTAGATGCCTTCCATGCTTCAACTCAGCCGGGGAAATGCAGTTGTTAATCTTTAGTGGAAAGGGAAAGTGTCTTTCTAAGCTAGAGGTGAGCTGGCTTATATAGACAGAAGTCTCTTCCCCTGGCCCCTGATTGGTTCATCCCCATACAAATGAGGACTACAAATCATCACAGTTTAATTGGTCCAAATTGGTCAGAATTGAGCACTCTGATTGGTTGGTGAAGAAACTGATGGGAAGATAGCTGTGCAGCTGGGATTGGGCAGGAAAAGTCCTATTGGTTAAACTAGAATTCCAGTTTCTTATTTATAAGGGCTGGCTCAGATGGAAGAATACAGTGCAGGCAGGCAGTTCAATGCACAGGCAGGTAGTTCAGTGCAGGCTTTTTGGTGAAGTGTGGTTTGAGGAAAAGACCCCTGTGCACACATGGTTGCTAGGCTCTGTTTTTCAAAATTTGAGCCCAGTAAGTCACGAGGAGCCTTTGTTAGTAGATGTCCTTTTTCTCAGGATTCTGTGCACTTGCCGACTTCTTTCTGTCTGGAATGAGGGTGTGATGGTGAGAATGAGAGTCATTTTGTGACCATGAGTGAAATGTAGTGTAAAGACAGTTGAAGAAACCTGGTTTCTCAGTGGCATTGCTGACATATGCAAATGCACTGGGTTTTCAGTTTCCAGACTTTTCTATGTATGGAAAATCATTTAGTTACTTAAGCCACTCTTCTGTTCACATGTAGCATGTTGGCTTCTATACTGATACATTTGGAACATATTCAATTCTACATTTGTTGTCCCTTTGCCTTAATTGACACAACTCTAAATCTACTGTTCTCACATAGTCACAGAATGACATAAGAAAGAGCTCCCCCATATTTGTTTGGTCATTTCATTGGTTCAGTACAGAAATCAAACACTCATTCATTACTTGGGATCCCTTGACTCAATAGTGTTCATTTGAAAAACAGAACAATAAATTTGCATTTATTACTTGTTATTCTTTTCATTTTTTAGTAGGGCAATAGAAATCCTAACTAATAAAAGAGCAATATGCAAATTGAGTGTACCTCCGCTTCACCCACAAGCCATGCCCACTAGCCAATCAGGAGCAAGTATGCATATTAACCCAATCAAGATGGCTACAGCCATGGAGAGAATAGGAAGCTTGGGTTTTCCTGGCTGTGGTGGAAGCCAAGCTTTCCGCCTGCCCTGGCTTGCCTTGGCCTCTGCTTAAGGCTACAAAGTTTCAATTATGGAAAATAAATAAATCCCAACAAAAATGGCTATGGCCAAGGAGTGAGCAGAAAGCTTGGCTCTGGTCAAGGCTACAAAGTTTCAATTATAGAAGATAAATAAATCCCAAACACCAGAGCCTCTGCTTGGGTCACCAGGGGGTGTGGCCAGCCTGCAAACGACCACAGGCCCCTCACCTAGGCTACCCATGCCCCAAAGGAGCCCCCACCCTGATCCAGGACACCCTTCAGGGCAAACCAGCTGGCCCCCACCTGTGCACCAATCCTCTATCCTATCCAATCCTATCTAATAAAAGAATAATATGCAAATTGACCATCACTCCCACACACAAGATGGCTGCCCCCATGTGGTCAAAGATGACTGCACGCATGTGGACACAAGATGGCTGCCACAAGATAGTCAGTAGGGAAGGGCAGATGGGAGGGACCAGGTCTGCAAGGGAGGGCAGTTAGGTATGACCAGATCTGTAGGGGAGGGCAGTAAGGGGCAAACAGGCTGGCAAGGGAGCAGTTAGGCATCAATCAGGCTGACAGAGGAATGGTTAGGGGGTGATCAGGCTGGCAGGCAGAAGTGGTTAGGGGCAATCAGAAGGCAGGCAGGTGAGCATGTTGGAGCCAGCAGTCCTGGACTGTAAGAGTCTAGGTAGAATCAGGCAATCAGACATCCCTCTAGGGGTCCCAGATTGGAAAGGATACAGGCGGGGTGAGGGACACAGCCCCCTGGGGCACAAATTTCATGCACCAGGCCTCTAGTGGGAATAATAATATCCTAACAGATTAACTGATTGGCACTTAAATAATGTTATGTTTTAGCCCTTATCTAACTTTCAAAATTCCTTGGCTTTAGTGACATGAAATTAGAACCCCTAAAAAAGGAAGTATTTTACTATCCAGTTGTCTCATCGTGTTTGCTAGTAACTTTGTATTTTCATAATCACTGTACTGTATTGATATTAAAACCTATTTATTCATGTGTACACATGAAAATATGTAGGCATGTGTGTAAAAACGCTGAAAAAATCAAACAAAGAGAAAAACTGTAAGCTCACTTTGAGGACACTGATCTGCAATTTGGCAAATAGGCCACATCCAAGCTTGAGCTGAAGCTTTTCCAGATTATATAATTATCTCCAAGTGGGAACGTGGTGTTTTGTTTTCAGCTTTCGCTCTCCAGGCCTAATGCGTAGAGCAGCGGTTTTCAGACATGTGCCTTGGGCAGAGGAAACATAATGGATTGCTGGTTTATTTGTTAATTTTCATAAAACCATCTAATACCCATTCCGTGGAGATAAGAGAAAGAGAGAGGTGAAAGGTAAGGAGGAAGCACATCCAAGAACTGGCTGCCCTGGGTTGTCAGTGGAAATAGTGTCTGCACCTTGTACGTACCACACACTCTGATTAGGATAATACAATCCAGATGGCCACTCTAAGGAGATTCCTTTCAAGAGGAAAGTTCTGGGTGGGGTGGATTATTGTGATCAATGGAATAAACTGCAGCTGGGTGAACTCCGGGTTACCTTTGAGAACTGCTAAATTAATGATGATTACAGAGATTCTGACAAATTTCCCAGGAACTTTTCTAAGATGGCTGATAAAAAAAAAATAAATGTGTTCAGGGGCTAGATCTCTTCATACCTCTTAAAGACTACTGTGTCTCCGTGCATGCAGGAGAGGGCTGAGATTACGGGGCTTATGGGCACTAGTGATGTTTAGTGGGTAAGCTGAGCAGGATATTTATAGCCTATGCTGATGCTGACTGGGTGAGGCACACCTTATACCAATGAATAAATATTATGAATATCATCCCTGCTCTTTGGCAGGAGTTATTCGCATTGATTAGATTCCCTTAGCAAGTCAAGATGGACATCTAAGATGGAGTGGGAATGGAAAGGGAGTTCCATCCATCCAATGCTCGTGCAGCTCATTGTGCACACGGCTCTAGAGTAGATGCTAGGGATTCAGCTGAAGATACTACATTTTGTTTCATCCAGTGCTTGGGCTCTCTACTGCCAGAACCACTCAGTTTCACACCAAAATGGTGGCCCTGAATGGGTCTGAATCAGTTCTTTCATTCGGTTTTATGTATTGACCCATTCCTACTTGCTGATATTCAACCAAGGGCTAGCGTTAAGTGAATAAGGTGGGCTAAGACTGAGTACATTAATTCTTTTGAACCACTACATTTTAGACTACGTAGCAGTAATTTGCTTAACTAAATAGGTATCTATCAGAAGAAAGGAAGTCTATAGGCACAATGTCCCACAGAGGATCTGGGAAGAGACTTGTAGGTAGCATCAAAGGTCCATGGGCGTTACTCTGGGTTTGGTTACTTTGGAGAAAAAGTGTAATAACTGTTGTATGTGATGCAAAAGAAAAGAATGGGTCCTAAAACTTGGGGATGGGAGGAATTACAGAAACTATATTTACAGATGAAAAACACCATTTGGCCAGAATATACCTCTTCAAAAATTATTTTCACTGCATTTATATATACCATATTTTCCGGCGTGTAAGACCACTGGGCGTATAAGATGATGCCCAACTTTTCCAGTTAAAATATAGAGTTTGGATATACTCGCCCTATAAGAAGACACCTGGTGTATAAGATGACCCCCAACTTTTGAGAAGATTTTCCTGAGTTAAAAAGTCATCTTATATACCGGAAAATACGGTACTTTTTCTTACAAGATATTCTTTGCCAAGCTGGGGGAAGACATTTGTAGAAACCATTAAACAATGATTAAGGCGAGGCAGGGAAAGAAATGAAAGGGATGCCACATGATGTTACAAAAGCAACTTCTAAAATATGATCAGGGATGACTAAAGGTAGGTGCACAAAACTTTCTGTTACTGTGAGGCTGAACTGCACCCTGTCAAATGAAGACTTGTTAACTGGCTACAGGAGAAAAAGGAAAGTTTCCCTCAATTCACAGGGCAACTTGGGAGTGGGTTATGCTAAAGCTGGAAGGAAAAGGAGGAACAGAGGAATGAAGGAAGAAGACAAGAATAAAGGAAGAAAGGGTAGGTTCATTAATTGTATTATTGTTAGATTCATACATGAGTAATAATGCTAAAGATAAAAATCAATACTATCATATAAAAACTCAAAATACATTGCCAATTACATATTGCATGGTATTTCATTTCTACAATGAAATGATATCTCCTCAAGAAGAATTCTCTTATTGAATGGCTACATAGCCACACACTTGTAGTTTCCCACAAAAACAGGGCTTCAACCCCTAGGGATCAGTGACTGGTCAGTACCCAGGATCTGGCTGGTTAATTATTCATTCAATTTTACAGTTTTCATTCTAACGGTTAATATGTTAAGTATGGTCTAATTTGGGGGGAAATATACCTGAGAGATTAAAATCTATGGGATATCCACCAAATACAAATTAGTATGGACCCACGAAATGGATCTGATTCTCAATCTGGCTTGTATCTGATGTAAACAGAGAAATTCCTACCAGAAATAGAGATATATAGAAAATTCAGTTTGGTGAGTAAACATTTATAAGCAATAAAATGAAATAGCAAAGCTTGTGATGTGGATTATCTGACAGATGTGATTTTCAAAAATAATTTTGAGATCCTGGTGAACTTGTCATAAAACCGAAGTTCTATAATCCCATGTTACTAACTGCCTGGAATGGAAAGAACCAAAAAACAAACAAATAAACCAAACAAACACACACACTTTTTAAGGTATTCATCCAGCTACTTGGAAATGGAAATGTGGTAAAGATGTCTAAAAATGTCACTTGAAATATAATCCTTTTTCTTGCCCATTTAAATAAATCCAAAGCTCTATTTAAGAGTCTGAGAGAAACCAAGATGGCAGCATAGGTGAACACCTAAACTGTTGCCTCGCACAACAATTTCAAAACTACAACTAAAAGACAGAACGGACATCATCCAGAACCACAGGAAAGCTGGCTGAGTGGAAATTCTACAACTAGAAGGAAAAAGAGAGTCTCACGGAGACCCAGAGGAGCTGCAAAAAGCTGAGGTATGGAGATGCATGCGTGGAGAGAGCAGGTGCCGGAATGCCTGGCTGGCTTCCTCTGGCAGGAGGGAGATGGAGACTCCCAACTGCACTGAGCCCCTTATCCTACCGCACTGAACCCCAGGTCCGGTGAGACTCATATGGGGGGAGTCTGGACTGTGAAAAAGGAGGAGTGCAGGGACATTTAGGGGAGCCGTGAAGGGGCAGAAGTCTGGGGGCATGTACACCACTGCACACAGAAGACAGACTGCTGATTATGCCTCTGGCTTTCTCTAGTGGGCGGGAGACAGAACCTCCCAACTGTGCCACTTTTAACTCCACTGAACCCGTTTGGAGCGAGACCCTGGGGACCCAGAATCACACGGATCCTGAAGCACAGGGGAGCCGGAAAGACAGCGGCCTAGAGGCACAGCACAGGGACAGCTCTAGCAATTACCAAGAAACAAGTGAGACCCAGGGCGAGGCTAACTGGAAGGCAAGATGGTCCACTAAGCCCTGAAACTCCACCCATCCCAAGCTTAACAGAGAGGTTTTTGCAGTTTTTCAAATCTTGTATCATAAAGCTGAATCCAACACAGAAGTTTCCCCAGCATAGTGAAAATGTGGAGGCAAAGGAACATATCACAAACAAAAGAAATGGAGAATAACAAATGACTGGGCATAGAGTTCAAAACCATGGTTATAAGGTTTTTCAAGAATTTCCTAGAAAAGATGGATAAATTTAGCAAGACCTAAGAGATGAAAAAGGACCAACTAGAATTTAAACATATATTGACTGAAATAAGAAAAATATTATACAGAGATCTAACAGCAGACTAGAGCAAAGCAAAAATCAAGTCAAAAATTTGATATATAAAGAAGCAGAAAACCTCAAATGGAAAAGTAAGAAGAAAAAAGAATCCAAAAATATGAGATAATGTAAGGAGCCTCTGGGACAGCTTCAAGCATACCAACATCAGAATTGTGGGGGAGCCAGAAGAAGAGAGAGAACAAGATACTGAAAACCTATTTGAAGAAATGATGACTGAAAACTTGCCACATCTGGTAAAAGAAATAGACTTACAAGTCCAGGAAGCACACAGAACCCCAAACAAAAGGGATCCAAAGAGGACCACACCAAGACATCATAATTAAAATACCAAGAGCAAAAGATGAGAGAATATTAAAAGCAGCAAGAGAAAAACAGTTAATTACCTACAAGGGAGCACCCATATGACTGTCAGCTGATTTCTCAACAGAAACTATGCAGGCCAGACAAGAGTGGCAAGAAATATTCAACGTGATGAATAGCAAGAATCTACAACCAAGAATACTCTACCCAGCAAAGCTATCGTTCAGAATTGAAAGGCAGATAAAGAGCTTCGTAGATAAGAAAAAGCTAAAGGAGTTCATCACCACCAAACCAATATTATATGAAATGCTGAAATTTACTCTTTAAGAAGAGGAAGAAAAGAAAGGTAAAAGATAAAAAGTTATAAACAACAAATACATATCTATCAACAAGTGACTCTAAAAATTAGGTGAATTAAAAATCTGATGAACAGAATAAACTGGTGAATATAATAGAATCAGGAGCATAGAAAGGGAGTGGACTGACAATTCTCAGGGGGAAAGGGATGAGGGGGGTGCAGGGAGAGACTGGACAAAAATCACACAGCTAGGGATGAGGTCAATGTGGGGGAGGGTAAAGGTAGAGGGAGGGGTGGGAGCCTGGTGGAGGGGAGGTATGGAGGCAAGAAAAAAAAAAGAAACAAATGTAATAATCTGAACAATAAAGATTTAATTAAAAAAAAAACAAGAGCCTGTGATGTTGTATATGTTGATATTTCTGTTCTTTTGTTATTGAGAACAATGGACACAAACAATAAAGACCATAGAGTTCAGGGTAAGTTCCTTCTCATGTAAGCTTATATGTATATAAATATGGCCTAAGGATACGTTCATTTGCTAGATTTAGGAGAGACTCCGGCTCCTTAGGTTTAGCTAACCGGCATGAAATCCCCAGCACACACCCGGCAAACGAAGACAGATGTGAGCCAAGGAAAAGCCCTTTCATGGTTCTCATAAAAGCTCTCAAGTTGCACGCTGATGGTATTTTCTCCTTAAAAGGTAGCAGAAGCTACAATTACAAAAGTTTGCATAATTCTCCCCGCCAGCGCCTGGAGAAAGCCCTCTTCATTTTCTCTCTCTCTTTTGATACTCTCGTTTGCCAATGCCTTCAGTTTCAATTGAGTCCCCTCCCCTGCCACCCCCCCCACACACACCCCTTTTACTATTTGTGATCAGCCATTGAACCTGTAGGGGAAAAAAAGTATTTTAAACATCGGGGCCATCGCTTCTTTTTAAAAGCTTTGTCACTGAGACGGAACATGTGAACTGTCATGAATCATCGGAGCTTTCCACTGTGTCCCGAGGCTGCGGCGAGCGGGACAGGGATTTAATCCTGTAACTGCTTTTAATTTCAGATAATTGCATCCTGGTTTCACAGTAGTTTTCTCCCGCAGCCTCTCACTGGCTCTCGGCAGATGGGATAGTTGCAGCTTGCTCAAGTGCAATCCTTCTCCAGGGCTCTGTCTGTGAAGACAGAATGTAAACAGAGTGCGGGACCCTGACCAGGGGCCTACTTGTCTGACCGTTTGCACAGATCACTTTCCTGGGGATTACAAAACTTAGCTGATGCTGGATCAACTCCCTGGCGGGCATGTTCTCTTTCTCAGTCTTCTGGAACCTTTTCGAGTGGATGAACAGGAAAGTGGCATCATGCATGATCCTCTGAATAAAGCCTGAGACTGGGAAGGAGAGGCTAGGAGACTCCTTTAAAAGTGGAGCAGCGAAAAGTGCCGGCCGAAGCCCTAAATGGGCTCAGCTCACAACCCGTGTACCATGTACATGAGCCCACGTACTGACTTAGCATCTTAGGACACCTCACTCACCTGCCCCCCACTTTTAGACTTGCACCACGTGAGCTCTTTAAGAGCCTGGGAGAAGTCTACCAAGGCAGTCAGGGCCCCCTGAGGTCTGGGTGGTGTGTGTGTTGGGAGGGGGGTGGGGGGGAGGAAGGGAGAGGGCTGCCCGGAATGGATGGCAGCGCCATCGGAAATATGCAGACAACTGAAATATACAGAGAGGGGACTGCATGTTCTGGCCCCATCCTTTTCTCAGAAACAGACGAGAGGAGGGAAGAGTAAACATTGAAGGCAGTGGGTCTGCGGAGCCTGGACCAGGGCCATTTCGAAATGTGAGCGCACAACACACCACCC
>PVJN01008580.1:0-64477 GCA_004026805.1 Lasiurus borealis | reverse complement strand
CAACTGCCCCTCTACTAGCCTGTTCGCCCGCAACTGCCCTTCCCTGCTGGCCTGTTCACCCCAACTGCCCCCCCACCCCCCGCCTGTCTGTTTACCCCTAACTGCCTTAACTCCGCCACCATGGCTTTGTCCGGAAGGATGTCCGGAAGGTCTCGCATTCTAATTAGCACATTACTCTTTTATTAGTATAGATGTCAAAGGTTTATGTTGTGCACCCTAAACCAATATAATTTGTCAACATCACAATAAAATTGGAAAAAATGAAATTTAAGAAAAGGTTTTAAATGTGTAAAAGCACCTATCCTAATAGGTAGGTACTATTATTGTCCCCATTTTACAGATGAGAAAACAGAAGTCCAGAAAAGCTGAGTAACCAGCCCAAGGCCACAGAGCCGGCTCCCTTGGCTGCAGCAGTCAGGGCACATCCTCTGAGGAGGTGGCACACAGCAGCTACAGGACAGATGGGGGGGGGGGGCTGGGGTGAGCACAAGTGTCCCAGACAGAGGGAAAGCCACCCCCAGGCCCTGAGTCCCACACGAGCGCAGCACGCGGGGGGAGGAGGAGGAGGAAAGCCGCTGTGGCTGAGGCCTAGTGCCAGGCATGGGGGAGGACGGGGCGGGCAGGAGCCTTCAGGAGCAGGGGCCTTGGGGCCCGCTCTAATTGGTGTCTGGTCTCTGGCTGTGACTAGGGAACGTCAGCAGTGGGGCCGAGAGGAAGCTGGGAGTGCGATCAGGGAAGGATGGAGCTGGAGGAGAGGCTGCTGCAGGCCCTGCTGGCGGAGGTGAGCGGGGAGGGAAAGAAAAGCACCAGCTTGCAGCCTGGGGGCCGGGAGCGAGGGGCCCCCGGGCCGTGGGCAGCATGGCGGCCGGCAGGAGCAGCGGGGAGGAGGTGCTAAGTCTAATACTGTGTGTCTGTTGCACATCTGTCCATCTTTGCAGCCACAGGACTGCGTCTGAATAAGGACGCTGGGGAGGAGAGTCCTGCTGATTTCCTCTACAGGCCTTGGGCTTGTGGGTGGGTCACTTGTCTGGCTCCCAAACCTGGCTGCCAGTAGAACCCCCACTGAGGCCAAGTTCAAGTACAGATTCCTAGGGTCCACACAGAAGAGGCTCAGGAGCCTGTCATTGTAACAGGCCTAGTGTCGACCTGAGTGGTGATCGCTTTCTTCCATTAAACACAACCTCTTGCCGTCACTTCTGATCCTTGTTTTTTTAATCCCCTAAGCATTCTGTGAGATGGATGCTTCCTTCCCCCCCCCCCCCCACTGCCCCCATCTCTCATCAGATGAAAACAGAAGGAGGCTGAGAACTTCTAAGTACTTGCCCCAAGTCTCAGAGCCAAGCAAGCGAGGGCTGAGGAGCTGCACCACGAGCTCTCAGATTTATCAGCCGATGAATTCCTGGGTCTCCTGCCTGCCCAGGCCCTGGTCTTCCCATCACCAGCGGGTCCCCCACTGCCCGCAGGTGTCTCGCCTCTGGAAAGCAGCTTCTTGTCCTGAGTGGAGGTTAGCATGTTTCCCCTGTCTGCCCATTTCCTCTCTGAGTAAATATTTTAAGTCGGATTTACATTTTTCCTCCTTAACCTTTCTAAATAAAAATAAACCCTGCCCTCTGGACTGTGTCTGCAGCTTCCCGTTTATTTAAGAGCACCCTTGGTCGCACACACCTCGAGTGCCGGGGAGTGGAGCCAGCCAGAGTGGGGGACTGTGGTCAGGGCACAGAGAGGAAGGCCCTCGGGCCGGGCTCACATCTCTGCAGCCCACAGACAGCACAGGCCCTGTGCTGACTGCTCCCAGGGGCTGTCAGAGCCAGGGCCCCTTTGAGAAAAACAAGGCTGCTTCACAGCTTTAACTTAGCAGAGGTCTGCCATCTCCCTCAGGTAATGACCTTGAGAATTGGTCACGTCCCAGACAGACCCCCAGATGCCAGGCTCAATGCCCATGATCTTCAGAGAGCAGGCGTTGTGGACTTTTTTAAAAAAAAAAATATTTGTATTGATTGCAGAGAGGAAGGGAGAGAGAGACATCAATGATGAAAGAGAATCATGGATCGGTTGCCTCCTGCAGGCCCCCCCCTCTACTGGGGATCGAGCCTGCAACCGGGGCATGTGCCCTTGACTGGAATTGAAACTGGCACCCTTCAGTCTGCAGACCGACGCTCTGTCCACTGAGCCAAACCAGCCAGGGTGTTGTGGACTTTTTAGTGACACAGAAAAGTCCAGCTGCTCGCTTGGTTTCTTGTTTATTTGTTCTGTTTTGTTTTTTTTAGGAGTTAAATTCCAGGGCTGTCGCAGAGACAGAGCAACCGAATGAGAAATAGACACTGAATTCCATTTGAATTCAGGTCACACCATTGACTTCCAAGAGATTCCATCTTTCCTACCTCACCTCCTCCCATCCCTGGACTTTTATAATTTAGCTGCCATTTACCAAGACATGCAAGCAGGGAAGATTGTGGCTCAGAAGGCCCTGCAGAATTGAAACACGGGACAGACCTCTTCTTCCTCTGCACCTTCCTCAAATGTCCTCTCCCTCCTCCTCCCTCTGCCAGAGCCCCCGCCGGTTTGCCAAGAGCCACCCAGGAACAGATTTCCTCTCTGATCTGCAGCATCTGTCCTGCCCGCCCACTCCCATTCCCTGCTAATCCCTCCAAATGCGCTCTTTGCCACACAGGGGGCGGGAGACAGCTGGGAGCCAGACCCATGTCCCTGGCTCCAGCCTCTCTCCTTTAGAAACAGACGAAGTGGCCTTCGTTCCACCCAGCAAGGTGACGCCGGAGAATTCTCTCTCTCGTCGCAGGGCCAGTTCCAAACTCTTAGGCTGGGAAGCCAAGCCTTCCCCATCTCTCTGTTTGCACTCATCGATTTCACGCGGATGACTTAGTTATATTTATCTGGGAATGGTTCCGACCCAGGCCCTGGGAAAGTCCGGAGGCTTGGGTGGTATTTATGGCTCGGTAATTGCCTTGCTGTGGGGTCCTGGCTCCGGGAATCGTCCTCTGAGCCTGCATTTCTCCGTTTGGAAAACAAGGAGAATTCTCCTCTGCAACAGCTCTTTGTCAGGTGCACGGAACCAGATGATAAAAGTCTTTATTTTAACAGATACATCTTGTGATTTATTTTCTTATTCTCTTCGCCACCCCCTTTCTTTTTTAGCTGTTCTTTAGCACCTTCGATGTATACTTTATACCATGGTAACCTCTAACAGACAACTTCGTACTGATCTGTTATGAACTGGGTGATTATGTCCCCGGAGTTCCTATGCTGAAGTCCTAGCTCTGAATGCGATGGCATTAGAAGAGGGGACCTTTGGAAGGTAATTAGGGCTAGATGCGGGAATGAGGGTGCAGCACCCATGATAGGATCAGTGGCCCTATAAGAAAAGGAAGAACCAAAAACACTTTGGCTCAGTGGATAGAGCGTTGGCCTATGGACTGAAAGGTCCCAGGTTTGATTCCGTTCAAAGGAATGCACATTGGTTTCGGGCATATACCCAGTAGGGGGCGTGCAGGAGGTGGCTGGTTGGTGTCTCTCTCTCATCGATGTTTCTAACTCTCTATCCCTCTCCTTTCCTCTCTGTAAAAAATCAATAAAATACATTAAAAAAAAGAAGAAGAAGAAAAAGAAAAGGAGGAGACAGAGCTGCCTGTCTTGGCCATGTGAGGATAGAGACAAGCTAAGAAGAGACCCCTCACCAAGAGCCAAATCTGCTCACACTCAAATCTTGGACCTGAGCCTCCAGAACGGTGAGAAGTAAATGGCTGCTGATACCCAGCCCATAGTGCTTTGTTACAGCAGCCAGAGCCGACTATGACATCATGCTTCCACTATTTTTTTCCTATGTCCTTGTAATCACCTGTACACATCAATGTACATGTACACCCATATACATACATACATAAGCTATTTAGCACTCTTTCCTTATTTTTGTATTTTTCTGTATTGACTTTTTCCTCCAACACCTAAAGGGTTGAATCCCCCTTAATTCACCCAGTTTAGTTCCAATTCATTCTTCACAAGGGCCACCTATGATTTTATGGTGTAGCAGTGCTATAATTTATTTAACCATTCTCACATAGATGACGTTTACTTTTGTTTCCAGTTTTGTTTATTTGTTGACTAGTGTTTACAATGTAGTCCACTTCTGTGTAAAGATATCCTTAGGCTTTTGAGCTTTTATTCCTAAGGGATAGATTCCTGAGAGTGGGATTTCTGAGTCAAAAAATATATGTATTTTTATTCATAACAAATGTTGCCATATTGCTTCCAAAAAAGATTTCATTAAGACATATTTCTAACCAGAAATTTACCAACGCCCTCACATCCCCTCAGCAAGAGGGCTTGCCACTCTCATTTTCCCATCTGGCCAGTGAAAACTGATGTCTCATTGTGACTGCTTCATATCACCTTGTCTGCACAAGCATTTGAGACTCTTTCCATATGTGTTGGCCACCTGGAATTACTTTCCTATGAACCAAATTGTTAGAAAAAATTCCACTTGATCATGAAGTTATTCTTTTGGTTGATTGCTGGATTCTATTGGCTGATTTTAAAAAAAAAATTATTTTGCATGCCAAATTGATTGCTTGATTTTCTCCTTAATATTGAATTATAGACCTTTTTTACATGTGGCATTTAATTATTCTTTTTATACATTATTTTTATTGAGGTGTAAATAACATAAAACATTATGTAACCTGAAGGTGTACAATGTGTTGATATGTTTATATATTGTAAGATGATTACCTCCACAGTGTTAGTTTATACTAATTTTCCATTTTTAAAACTTTAAACTCAACTGTGACACCATCTAATACTAGTATCTATTTCTTTTTTTATTTCTTTTTATTTTGTATATTTTTTATCGTCTAAAGTCTTCCATATGCCTCCTTTTTTCCCAATTAACTCCCGTCTCCCAAGCCATTCCCACCCCAGCCTAGCCCCCACCATCCCAGGGGTTGTGTCCATTGGTTGTGCTAGGATGTGTGCATACAAGTCCTTTGGTTGCTCTCTATCCACCTCCCCACCTCCGCCATTTCTCTCTGGATCTATTCTTATTCATCACACTATGTTGATTATTATATCTTACATATGAATGAGATCATGTGATATTTGTCTTTCTCCGACTGGCTTATTTCACTTAGCATAATGCTCTCCAGTTCCATCCATGCTGTTGCAAATGGTAAAAGTTCCTTCTTTTTTATAGCGGCATAGTATTCCATTGTGTAGATGTACCACAGTTTTTTAATCCACTCATCCGCCGATGGGCACTCAGGCTGTTTCCAAACCTTAGCTATTATAAATTGGGCTGCTACGATCATATGGGTGCATATATGCTTTCTGGTTGGTGTTTCTGGTTTCTTGGGATATATTCCTAGGAGTGGGATCACTGGGTCAAATGGGAGATTCATTTTTAACTTTTTAAGAAAGCTCCATACTGTCTTCCACAGTGGCTGCACCAGTCTGCATTCCCACCAGCAGTGCACGAGGGTTCCTTTTGCTCCGCATCCTCGCCAGCACTTGTCGTTTGTTGATGATAGCCATTCTGACAGGTGTGAGATGGTATCTATCTCATTGTCATTTTGATTTACATCTCTTGGATGATTAGTGACTTTGAGCATGTTTTCATATGTCTCTTGGCCTTCGGTATGTCCTCTTTCAAAAAGAGTCTATTTAGGGTTCTTTGCCCATTTTTTTTTTTGATTGGGTCTTTTATCTTCCTTTTGTTAAGTTATATGAGTTCTCTGTAAATTTTGGAGATTAAACCCTTATCTGAAATAACATTGACAAATATGTTCTCCCATGCAGTAGCTTTCTTTTTCCTTAGTAAAGCTCATGCAATGTTTATTAATATTTTTAATTAATTCAATTTTGGATTTATATACCTTTCTATTGTTTTGTTGACTTATATTTCAATAATGTTAGATTTTTTCCTCATTAATTTCATCTTCCTAGTTTCATTTGCTTTATTTTTTAATTTTAAGGTATTTTTTTAATTTTTAAAATCTTAATTATAAATTTCAAAGAATTAACAAAATAAGCCCCCAAAATATGAATAGGTAAGCATAATAATTCTTGACTAAAATAGGAACTTTTTTCAAAAGTAAGTTGAAATTAGTAGTGTAAAATGGACATCAATAATTGTTGCTCCTTTAATATGAATCCTTCTCCTTTTTTGTCAACAGAACATTAATTTCCTCCTGGGGACAATCTCTTTCTCAACCTCAGTCTATAAGATCCAAGCTCCAAGCTCAAGGAAGAGACATACGACTCAGGCCTACCTAATCAGAGTTCTACATCTTCTTGGCCACAGTCATTGGTCCAGGAATGAGCACATGACCCAAAATGGGTCAATCCAATCTCTTTCCCAGGTTTGTTAGAATTATTGGGAAAGACACTCTGCCCTGAGATTTCAGGTGAAGCGAGAGAGTCTGGAGGGGCTGGAGGAGGCTGTCTTTGTTAGCACTTGAAAGAGCCCGTCGGAGAATGAAGTCAACACCGAGGAAGAACACAGAGATAAAGAGATGGGTTCTTCATGACATCAGTTGAACCCTTGATCATCCTGCCTGCAGCTGAGTCACCCCCTTTGAACAATCTAGTTACGTGAGCAAATTCCCACTTTTGTTTAGTGTGTTTGAATTGGGCTTCTGTCACACACCGTAAGAGGAATCCTGATAGACACACTCCACGTCATGGATTTTCCACAAGAAGCAGGTTCCTGCAGGTCTCTTGGCAGAATGGGGTCAAGTTATCACTGGCATAGTCACTGCACACACGTTAGGCCACGAATCTCTGGCTTTGCCAGCTGCAACCCTCACTGTTCCTGACCCTCTCCCAGCTTCTCTGAATGGAACATGCAGACATATTCTTTGTAACATTCGCAGGACAACAAAACAAATACAGCATTTTTTTTTTAGGAGTGGTGCTGTCAATTTTACTGAAAGATTTAGGGAGGATAGAGTACTTGTCAAATAAAACACATTCTTCAGAATAAAAGGAAAAATTGATGTGAATCTAGATGACTTCAACAAAATTTTATGCTTATGGCAAGTTCTTTTGTCCAATGAACCCTCAGTTTTCTGGTGACCTATACATATGAAGTAATTTCTCCCATGTTAAGGAAAACCCTCTCCTGACTCCATAGTCTCCTCCAGCTATGGCCTCTTTAATCAGCTTCCCTTATAGCAAAACTTATTCAAAGAGTGGTGAATAGATTTACTGTGTCTCCTTTTCTCCATCTTTTTCTCTCCTGAAAACACCCCTGTCAGTCTTTTGCTCTCGTGGAGTCCCAGTAGCTTCCATGTTGCTAAACCCAATGGTAAATTGTCTGCCTTCAGAATCAAATGTAGTTTATCAGCCTCTCCTCCTGGAAACACTCTTTTAAGACCTACATTCCGCTCCTTGTCTCTCACTGTGGCCACCACTCCTTTTCCACTTCCTTGGCTGGTTCTTCTCATTTCCCAGATCATTTAGTATGGGATGGGAACCCCCAGGTCTCAGCCTTATCCACATGTCTGCTGGGGTGATTTTATCCAGTTTCATGGCTTTATAGACCGTCCATATGCTGACAACTGCCAAGTTCGTGTGTGTGGACCTTTCCCCTGAATTCCAGCGACATGCTTGTCATTGCCACTTGGATATCTAATATGCATCCCAGACTTAACACACTGAATAAGGAAACAACAAATCTCCCACAACTATCCTGCCCCTCTCCCATCTCAGTGAATGACAATTCTACCTTTTATACTTTTAGGCTTCATACTACAGAGATGTCATTGATTTCTCTTTTACGCTTATAACCCACATCCAATCAATCAGACAAGATCTTGGCCCTATGTCCAGAATTTCCACTGGTAGCACCCTGGCCTAAGTTGTCATCACCTACCATCTCTTTTTTATATTACTAGTAGAGGCCCGGTGCATGAAAATTCACACACTGGAGTGGGGGTCCCTCAGCCTGGTTTGCCCCCTCTCACAGACCGGGAGCCTTCAGGGGCAGGAGGCAACCTGGCGATCAGGGGAAGGTGATGCTCCCATCACACCTCTGTTACTGCCACTGCCGACAGTGCAAGCCTTGGCCCGGCCATAGTTACTTGAGCCTCAGGTAGCCCTGGGTGGCTTGGCAGCTGCCATTCAAGGTTTGCCAGTGCCTTGAGGTGGCTGGGGGCTGAAGGGACTGGGGATTCTGGAGGCAGATGTACAGACCAAACGGGCCCAGCCTAGCTACATGCCTGCCGCCCCAGCGGGGTTAAGGAGACTGGGTGACGCCATTTTGTGGCTGTGGAAGCCACCATCTTTGAGAGCATGGCAGTCAATTAGCATATTTCCTCCTTATTGGCTGTGGGTGCTGCCATCTTTGTGATGGCATGAGGGTCAATTAACATATTCTCTCTTAATTAGATAAGATCTTAGGCTCCTTATTGGTCTTCTGGTTTCCATCTTTTCCCGCTCTAGGTGAGTCTCTACCTAACAATTAGAGTGATCATTTTAATACTTGTCAGATTATGCTATTCTTCTGCTTCCCAGTTCACACAGGGTAAAAGCCAAACTCCATCTGATGGTCCTCAAGTCTTCACTTAACCTAGCCACTTGTTTTCTCCTTACTCATTCCACTTCAGTCATGTTGGATTCCTGGCTGCCTCTCAAACAAAACTGACCCGCTGTTGGCCTAAATTTCTTCCTTCTGCACTGCTCTTCCTCAGCTTTGCACATACTTTGCCCCCTCATCTTCTTAGCGCTTGGCTTAAATATCATCTTGTAGCAAGTCCTTCACTGATTACCTTATTTAAAATGGCATTCTTCTACCCCACTTCTGGTACCTATGATTTATTCACCCCTGAGTTTTTAATTTATGCTTATCAGCATTTAGTGCACCATGATCTAACTTATTTAATCTCTGTCTTCCCAAACTCTACAGCAAGCTCCTTGAGGTAGAGCTTGTCAGCTGTTGTCAGCAGATGGATGGTATATAAAGCTATGAAACTGGATGAGATCACCCCACAGAGATAAATTTTTGGCCTGCTTTGCTCACTCTTGTATTCCTGGTTAATAGCTGGTACTCAAAATGTTATTGGAATGAAATGAATCAATGATTAAAGAATAAATGACACCAGATAGTTCTCCTCTATCATGATGACTCTTCTCCAGAAAAGTCTGAGGTTCTCTTCAGAAAGCAACCCAGAGTAATTCAGGGTTAAGAGCAAGAGGGAAAGAGGTGATAGAAGAGGATTTAGGGCAATTGTCCTGGGGAGGGTGTGCTGGAGGAATTTGGGGCTAGGCAGGAAACTAGGGTAGATTGGCCAGTAGGAGGATATTTTAATAGTCAAGAAAAGAACTAATTAATATTTTGGGGTTTATAACTGAGACAAAAAGAGAAATACCAACATTTGGAGAGGGAGCTACCTCTGAGGAAGGATCAATTATGACTTTCCAATACCTCCCTCCCTCCCTCTATCATTCCCTCCTTTCCTTCTTATTCCCCATACCAGTGGCTGGGTGCATGAAATTCATCCGGGGGCGGGGTGATAGAGGAGGGGTCGTGCAGTTTCCTCACTCTCTCCAATTGGGAACCCTTTGGGGGATGTCCTAAACCAGCAGTTGGCCTTCCCTCTTGCACTCTGGGAGCTCTGGCTCCTAACTGCTCATCTGCCTGCCTGCCTGATCACCCCTAACTGCCTCTGCCTGTCTGTCTGATTGCCCCTAAAGGCCTTCCCCTGCAGGTCTGATCTTGCTCCCAACTTCCCTCCCCTGCTGGCCTGATCTTGCCCCTAACTGTCCTCCCCACCAGCCCAATCTCACCCCCAACTGTCTTCTCCTATAGGACTGATCTTGCTCCCAACTGCCCTCCCCTGCCGGCCTGGTTGTCACTAACCACCTGCCAGCTTGACCTTGCTCCTAACTGCCCTCTCCTGCCAGCCTGGTTGCCCCTAATTGCCTCTGCCTCAGCCCCCACCACCATGGCTTTGTTCAGAAGGAAGTCAGATGTCCAGAAGATGGTTAGTCAACCCAGTCTAATTAGCATATTACCTTTTATTACTATAGATACATTATATAGAATAGAATTGCTTAAATGTGGGGGAAAAGCCTTTTTCAGCAGGAGGAGATGCTATTGGAAGACAAAAATACATAATTCCTATATCTGGACTGATAGCCAGTCATATGCACTATACTGCCAAACCAGTCATTAAAAAACTGAACCGCTTTCTTACACCAAATAGCTGTTGCTCTTACAACCCCTCCTCAGCCCCCACCTTAGGTTCTGTTTTTGCTATTTACCCAGATTAGGTTCTGATTGGTCAGTTTCTATGCCAGTCAGCATCTCCAGGCCTATCTCCAGGCCTGATTAGAGAGGCGGGGCTAACCAGCAGTCCCCGTGGCTGCTGGCAAGGCCCGGAGAGAAAGAGAGGCAAGGGCTGATCAACAACTGCCATGGAGGCTGTGGATCAGGCCTTGCTTCTCTCTCCAGACCTGATCCACAGCCTCCTTGGTAGTCAGTGCTGGGTTGCCTCAGCACCCGCAACATGGCAGACCCAGCCATGGCAACCCAGCACTGACTGCAGGACTGACTTCTGGTGTCAGGTTGAGCCTTTGTTTGTTTTGGACATTACAGACCCTGTTTTTTTTTATGTATATATAGACAAGCAAGTCATTTTAATAATTATTTGAGTAGAAAAGCAAAAAATATTACTTTTGCATAAATACCATATTTAGTTGAAAAAGTATTTGTCTGTCTCATCTAGACTTGTCTTTTTGAGAAAAGGGGTAGTCTTTTGTTTCTCAAGAACCATAGGGATATACTAATAAATACCTCAATGCAATGTCATCTTTTGCCCCCAAATGCAAACTCTACAGCTGTGTAGTAAGAATGTCTTTTTAATATTATCTTGGCAATAATCTAAGGAATAAAACTCTAGCCTAAGTGAAGTACTGTATGATCTCACTTATATGTGGAATCTAAAACAAAATTCATAGAAAAAGAAATCCGATTTGTGGTTATCAAAGGTAGGGTTGGGTGGAAAGAGAATTGGATGAAGGTGGTAAAAAATACAGTTATAAGGTCATTAAGTACAAGGATGTAATATGTAGCATGATGATTACAGTTAACATTGCTGTATGATATATTTGAAAGTTAAGACTAGATCCCAACAGTTCTCATCACGAGAAAAAAAAGCACACATTAAAAAATATTTCTATCTCTATGAGATGACGGATGTTAACTAAACTTATTGTAGTAATCATTTCACAGTGGATGTAAGAGAAATTATTAGTTTGTTATTAAACTTATACAGTGCTGTATGTCAGTTATAACTCAATCAAACTGGAGTGGGTGGGCTTCTTCGGCCAACTCCCTTTGCACTCCTAAAGATAATTCTCACAGTCTCTCTTGCTCTCTTTCTCCATATCTATCTTTCCATCCACCCATCTATCATGATAAGAGCAATTGTGTATATAGCTTAGCTCATTTACATATATATTTATGTTCTAAGACCTATTTTGGAGCTTTGCATATGTTAATTCATTTAATCCCTACAACAACCTAGTAAAGTAGACTAACTGGCTGGGAACCCATCCAAGCAATAGTTCCATGCAGGTGTCTGGCATGGTGACTCAGGGACATACGTTCCTTTGGGTGGCTCCATCATCCCCCAGTACTTCAGAGTCCTCTGAGGCACCCTGAGCCAGCCGGTGGGATAAGAGAGGATGAGGAGAATCAGAGGGAATTACTGCACATCACTTCCCCTCCCATTCCATTTGCTAGAGAATTCTCCGAAGACCCGAGAGCAAGGGAGGCTGGGCTGGCGAGAACAGCCCAGATGGGTATGAAGAGTTGGCACATATTCATCTTTGCTGAATGTGGGTACTAGTAGGCTATTTTACACGCAGGAAAAGCAAGGTCTAGAATAGCAGTTCTCAACCTGTGGGTCTCGACCCCTTTGGGGGTCAAACAACACTTTCACAGGGGTCGCCTAAGACCATTGGAAAACACAGATACGATTCATAACAGTTGCAGAATTACAGTTATGAAGTAGCAACAAAAATAATTTTATGGTTGGGGGTCACCACAACAGGAGGAACTGTATTAAAGGGTCGCGGCATTAGAAAGGTTGAGAACCACTGGTCTAGAAGGTTTAGAAACTTGCCAAAAAAGTTATATCAGTAGTAAGTCATGGAGCAGGATTCAAACTCAAACTCAGGCTCCAGAGTATGGGCTCCTTATTACCACAACTGTGACGCTGTTCCACAGAAATTAGGCCAAAGCGACAATGGATCATCCAAATAAATGAAAAAAAGAAAGTAGCAATGACTCCTGGGCCCCCAGAATGCTCCCCTTTTCCTGTTCGCTCTTCACCTGCTGCATCCCTGAGTGTACAGCTCAGAGGGCCAGAAACTCAGCCACAATCCCGCCACCCGCCCTCAGATGTGTTCTAATCAGAGAGCCAGCCTCATTGCCAATGCCTGTCACCCAGAGTGTGCCCTCTTAACAAGAAGCCAGCCTGACAGGTGGGGGGCTGTGCAGGAAGGGGTTAACTGGAGGGAGGAGTCGGTCTGATACACAAAGACTTTCAAAGGAGTCTTTCTTCGCACATTTTATTTCCGTCTGGGGGTGAGGAGGAGGAGATTGTGCTGAGAACACCACCGAATGGCGCCCATTTTTAAGGCTCTTTCATGGGCCAGGGCAGTGGAAAGGCCCTGGTGACATTGCTTCCAGTCTCTTCTTGGCCACGCATCAGTGCAGTGACTTCAGGCAAATCACTCAATGATGCTTTTGGGGCCCAGTAAGGAGGTTTCGGTGTGATGGAGACAGGTAGGGGGTCTGAGAACCCCAAGTATCAGGTTAAAGCTATGGGTCCTCGCCCATGAAATGCCAACCTGATTTTACAGGAGTTGACAGACTTCCCGGAGGGCATCCCTGAAACCCTCGAGTTAGGCTGGGCTGGACCAGAGGTGCCTCTGAGCTCCCATGCTCACTTATTCCCAAAGGGCAGCAAAGCAGGAGCTGCTTCCCCGGACTCTGCTGCCTCCTCTGGAAGGAAACCTTGTGGGCACCACCCAGGTTCCGGGTTCAGCCTCCACGAGGCCTGCACAGCCCTCCCCACAAGCCCAAGGCCTCGGTTGCCTGGAACCCCGCCCCCAGACCTGCTGGCAGAGGCCTTCCCCGCAGCCTCCTGAAAGCATGAGTCACGGCAGATCCCTCTTCTGACTGAGAGGCGGCTTGTATTTGCCTTCGGAGGTTGAAAGGCCTTGTTTCCCTCTGTGCCAGCTCATCTCCAAAACCATGTGCTCCTTAGCTCTGGGGGGAGTCTGTAGGCACAGCCCGCTGCTCGGCCGCTCCCCGGGATCGAGGGAGGCTGGAGGGGAGAGTGCCGCAGCTGTCCTGGGCACCGGAAACCCAGCGGCTATTGTCAAAGGTGCGGGGAAGGAGAAATACTGCACAAAGGCAGAGCCTCCAAGTTCAAAGGAAATCCGGATGTTGTCAAGGTCAGGCTGAGGAAGGAAGGGGCCCCGAGGGAAACTTGCTGCTTCCTGCCGAACCTTGAGTATTCCCTCCACGGAAAAGCCGGAAAAGCCAGGGCTGCCTAGCCTTTCAGATCCTCGGAAGTCAGTCTCTGATTGGCCTTTCCTTCCCCACCAGCCTCGGGTTCTGGTCAGCCTCCCGTGGGGACCCCAGCGTGTCTCCAGCTTTTCTGGGTTCATGCTCCCATCATGCTGCTCTGCCAGAGTGCCCTTTCCCGCCCTCCACCCGCCTCCGTCCCATGCTGCCTCAGGCTGGCTTCCAGCTCTCCATCCTCCTGGAAACTCCTCTAGATCATCGCTCATATCAATAAGCGTAATTGCTCCTTGAGTGCCTGCCATATGCCAGGTGTTTCACAGGCCTTAACACTTGTCATTCCTTCCATGAGCTTGCAAGGCAGGTACTACCATGGGCACGGTGTCGGGGAGGAGACTGGGTCTGAGGGGGTTAAGGAAATTCCCCGAGGTCATGCAGCTAGTAAAAGACAGAACAGCAGCTCTTGGCTTCCACCCCGCCAAGACTTACCCTGTTTGTACCGATGGGCAGGCTGGGCAGCTGACGGCCTCGATGGGGAGGACCAGGAGCCAGGATGTGGTGCCTTTGGGTGGCCAGGGCCAGGGAAGGCCTTTCAGGAAAAAGGTCAACAGAGGACAGGCCTCTTTTCTGTGTATTCCGCCAGAGTCTCCTAGAACCCCAAAGAGCCATGAAAGTTACGATCATCGTCGTCACAATCCATTCAACAACTGCTTTGGGTGGGAATTCTTTGGAAACCTTTGGACAGGTACACAAACCTCTTGACAGGCTGTCAAGAAAATCCTGCAGCGCGCATGGAACGTCAGGCCTGAGATGGTAATCACAGGAAACATAGTGTTCCGTTCCCTAAGCCACCGTCATTCCCTCGCTTTCCATCCTGCCTGGCCCTCTGCGTTCCAGTGGGATCCTTTGAAAGGAAATAGACTCCCCTCCATCTTGTCCTGTGGGGCTGGGACCCCTGCCTAAACCCCTCCCCTTTCTGGGAGTGGCCACAGGTGTGCCAGCAATATCTTAACTTCCCCGACCCCCCACCCAAATGGACCAATGAAGCTCCAGGAAAAAAGCGAGGGTCCTAATTAGGCTAAACCGCAGAAAGAACCCAATGTAAGTGACCAATCTCTGTAACCCTCATCACTTTCCCAAGCACCCTAATTATCCTACCCCATAAAACTCATTGTCCCCGCCCAGCTCGCTCTCTCCTCTCACTGCTGCACCAGAAAGAGGCTGAGCGCCAAACCCAGGTTTGAATAAAGACTCTGCTTTTGCATCGGAAAAGGCTCCTTAGTGGTGGATTATTGGGGACCCCGAACTCTGGGCACAACACCTTGATGGCTAGAGTACACATCCAAAATGCTCTTCCATAGAGATAGCATCCCAAGTTGGGGAGCTATGCAAAAACACCCCTGGGGGTCCCGCTGCAGCACCATGGGGCAGGAAAGGGCCCGAGCAGCAGTGGTCTGAACCTCCTTCTGCTCCTGTTGACACTGATGGGTGAGCAGGCCAGCTCATCCCACTGGCGTCCATCCATAGGCGCACACAGACATCTATCTGCATGGTGACTGGCCGCTGTGGTCCCACCTGCACCCCTGTCCCCTTCTAGGCTGAAATCTCCTCTCTCTGGTCCTGGTCACTTGGTGCATTATTCTTACCTCGTCGCCCTCTGATCATCTGCTTACCTGAATGCTTCGTCCACGGGGCTGTGAACTGGAGAGCGATAGCATGCCGTCACGTCCATCCTCATGGTGGCGATAGCTCACATTCCTCAGCGCGAGCGGGGTGATGGACCCTGCTTTAAGGCTCCGCATGCATTGTCGGAATCCGGTCAAAACAGCCCTGTGAGGTAGGAGCTCCTAGCGTTCGTTCCCCGGGGCCATTTGGTTCTCCGCAGCCCCACACGCATGCTCAGCCAGGTTTCTCTGATTCTGAAAGCTCTTGGAAAAAAGCTATTTAGGAGAATGATTTTTCCCCCTTGAGCAAAAGGCCTTGTCTTCCCGAGATAGAAACTTTTTGAGAGGAATTTTTTAAAGAGCTCCAGTGCCACGTCAAAGTGACAGGGAGGGAGTGTGGGGAGAGGACAGACAGGCAAACCTAGATGCGGAACGGCCTCTAACGGACTGCGTGACCTTGGGCACGTTCCCTCGCCACTCTTGAACCTCAGCTTTAACAAGCGTGAAGTGGGGGTGAGGAAACCTGTCTCACTGTGCTGGGAAAACCGGGGAGAGTGTGGGCAGCGTCTCAGTGTCTAGCCTGGTGTATGACCCATGGTAGGTGTTTACTACATTGAGATGATTGTCATGATGGTTTTCATGGCTGATACTCACCCTTCAAATTAGAGAGGACTCCAAGCTGGTGTTGAGCCTGAATTTATGTCCAGGCAGTTTTCAGTCCTCTACAAATAATTAGCCAGTGTTCCCCGAGGCGGAGAACTGCTTCTCCCCTCATAAACTCAGAAACGGCTTAGTGTGAGAACCTGAGTTTGCCATCATAGACAGATGAGGGTGTGGGAGTCTAGGATGAAGATCGTTTGCGTCATCAGGAGGTTCCTGGGGCCCGCTTTCGATGAGGGTCACCGTGGACGCTCCTGCTGTGGGTCAGGGGTTCACAAGCACGTGGAGCTCCTGGTCCCCGGTGGCTGGGAGGCCCGAGGAGCATGCGTGGAGGGAAGCAGAGCGTCCTTGGGAATGTCTCCTGGGTCAATCCGAAGGCGAACTTTGGAAGCGCTCACAAACAGCCACGCCTGCTGTGTTTGAGGTGGCATTTGGCGGGCCGGCCTAGTCATTCCCGAGCCCAGCCTCTGCCTGTCGCCCGCAGGATGAGGCCAGCGGGGCCTCGGATTCCAGGCTGGGCCCCTGGGCCCCCTGCCAAATGCCCGGGGCAGTCACAAGATGACTTGGGGGCTGAGAGATAAGAGGCTTAGACAAAGGTCTCGAACCTCTCCCTGGCTTTCCCATATCAGATTAAAGATGCTAGCAAAGACACGGCCTCTGAAACTCTGGACCGGAGGAACCACTGGAGGCTACAGGACCCCTGAGATTCTCCGAGAGCCTTCTCTCCAGCTGGCCGTCACCACGCCCTTGGTCTCGGCCTGGGCAGAGGAGAAGGGAGAAGGTTCGCCTCCCTACTCCCCGCTGAGGGGGAACAGGTTTATTCAGGTTGCTTCCTCGACCTGGTCAGGATGATGAAAGAGTTCTTCCTGAGGGTGGAGAACAGGAGAGACGATGGGAAGCCCAAACCGCTGAAGAGCTGAGCCTCTCGGTCTGGTTAGCAGCAGGGGCAGGAGTGTGGGCTCTGCTCTGGCCGGGCTCCCGGGGCCAGCGGTTGGGGAGCTTCCTGGAGGCAGCAGCCCGCAGCAGGCACACTGCGGGCACAGCTCTGCCACGGCACCGGGGCCAGGCCTTGCAGCCAGGACTGAACTAAAATCTGTGAGGAGTGTTTCTTCTGTTTAGTCACTCCCCCTCACCCTCCCTCCCATCTTCTCTCTCACCCGTCTAGCTATTATTTTGACATTGTATTGCCAATCTTTACACGTCAGTTCAAAAAGCATACCCACCTCGTTTCTCAGGGATGACAAGTTCTTTTGCATTAAAGGGGAAAATAGGATCGGTTGGTGTTCCTACCAAATAGGGTTGTTTTTTAAGTGCTTTTAAAAAAATAATAATCTTAGAAGAAGATGTTCCCATTTGTTCTGATCTTCCTGGTCCATTCAAAATGTTTCTCAGACCCGGCCAGTGTGGCTCGGTGGTTGAGCATCGACCCACGAACCAAGAGGTCCCTGGTTCTCTTCCTGCTCAGGGCACATGCCTGGGTTGCAGGCTAGGTCCCCAGTAGGAGGCGTGTAGGAGGCAACCAATCCATGTCTCTCTCTCACTGATGTTTCTGTTTCTTTTCCAGCTCCTTTCCTCTCTCTCATAAAACCAAACAAAACCAAACAATAAGAAACAAGTTTTGAAAAATGTTTTTCAGGAGCCCTTCATTCTGAAACCAGATTTTCTTCCCTCTCATACATTTCAATCGAAGGTGTTTCTCTAACACAGGGCAAGCCATCTTGGCATCTAAAATCAACCACTCCTCGTGCCCTTAATGAAACCTTCAAGTTGGAGACTAAGCAGTGAGATCCCTTATTCAAATACCAGGAGAAAACACAGCGGGTTTCATGGCTCATTGCAGCAACACCCCTTCCAGGACCGAACCCGCACTGACCTCAGGGGACCAGGGTCTTTCCTCAAAGCCCTGGGCGCACCGGGTGATGCCAGAGGACTATCTCCGGCCATGAAGGATGCCGGAACATTCTTTATGCCAGATGGAAACACTCGCCCGGCAGTGAACTAGGGTGGCTGTTGGAGTCTGGCTGGAGCTGTCTTTTGTTATCACAAGGTGTGGACTCCAACTGCAGGATTACGAGTCGCCCTGTTATTTACAATATTTGGAAGGAGATTAGCTGGTGACTCACACGTCCGGCGGTCATATTTTTTTAGAAAAGTGAGAGTCATGTGTGGTCATAAAAAACTGCAAATATTCTCACAAATAAAACTAAAGATCTGTAGTCTGCTGTCTTCATTTCCAGAAAAACTTACCGATGCATTGCTTTCAGAATATATGCTATGTGTTTTCTCCCATGATCTTTTTTTTTTTTTTTTTTTGGTTTTATAAAGGGAAAGTATCAATTTGTTTTTAATCAACACAGACTTCTGAAGTATAAGCTAATAAGTGATACGTGACCAGGAAAGCCAGTCCTGCCACAAGATGCCTGTGAAAAGAAACATGCTAAGAACGCCTTTGGTCACCCTTACACACAGAACATGCGATGCCAAATTGAAGGCAAAGATGGGAAACTGTGCAAGTGATGGAAAGCCCGACTCCGGTTTGGGTGTTTGGCTGCGGACAGCTCTCCAGCCCACCGCTCCGCTTTCCCTGTCTGCCCCTCCTCTGGGCCAGCTGACGGGCAAGCCCGGGCGCCTCCTCCTTGGCACCACTGGGGTGTCCGAACCATGTGAGGTCCAGTCAGGGTGCAGGAGGCCTCACCCAGCCCCACCTCTAGCCACGGTGACACCCCAAGCCAGCCTCCTTCCCCTGCTCTTCCGAGATGTTTGTGGAGCTCCTCCTTGCACTCCCTGGGAAGCCTCAGAACCTGAGGAATCAGCCTCTGCATAGCCTCTTGGCATAGGTGTGGCATCACTGGTTTCGACAACTGAACTAAATTTTGTGTGTGGGGGGAAAGTTATATGGGGGGATAGTCCATCTGCCTCTGAGGGGTGATCATAATACAGTATGATCCTATTAAAAAGTTTTTACAGCTGAGACCAGTCTGGCTCAGTGGATAGAGCGTCGGCTTGTGGACTGAAAGGTCCCAGGTTCGATTCCGGTCGGGGGCATGTACCTTGGTTGTGGGCACATCCTCGCTGTGGGTCGTGCAGGAGGTGGCTAATCGATGTATCTCTCTCATCATTGTTTCTAACTTTCTATCTTTCTCCCTTCCTCTCTGTAAAAAATCAATAAAAATTTTTTTTAAAAAAGTTTTTACATGTGTACACATATTAAAAACTAGAGGCACGGTGCACAAAAATTCATGCACTGGAGGGGCCCCTCAGCCAGGCCTGTTTCCTCCCACAGTCCTAGAGCCCTCAGGGGACATCCTATTGTTCCTTGGGGAGCAGGCCTAATGCACAGTCTGGACTGATCAGGGAAGGCACCGCCCTCATCATCCCTCTGCTGCTGCCACTGCCACTGCCAGCCCTGGAGGCTGCAAGGCCTGATCCCACCAGGGCTGTCTGAGCCCTGGGCCTTACAGCTGCCTGAGTTCATGCTTGACATGAGCCCAGTGCCACACCGCACCGGCCCTCCTGTCTGTGTCCACTCCAGGCCGTCCGAGCCATTGTGCCACCTCAGACAGACCCCCCTGCCTCTGTCTCCATCTCTCACCTGCACACACAGCCTCCTCCTGTCTGGTTGTGACCTATTATGGAGTCCCGGCCTAATTTGCATATTACCTCTTTATATAGAGAGTTTATAATTGTGAGCAGAAATCAAATCCACACAGAAATGCCCTGAAACATTGACAGTGATTACCTCTGAGCAGTAGGAGGATATGAGTAGTGTTTTCCCTCTTCATATGTCTCTGTACTTTCTAAAATTCCTGCTATAAATATATACTATTTTACATGTCAGAAAGAAGTAGTAGCAGGCAATAAACGGTCAAGCATATTCTGCCTTGCTCTGCCCAGGTTGCTCAGTTCGTTGGGAGTGTCGTCTTCTATACCCAAAGTTTTTGCGTTCGATTCCTGGTCAGGACACCTACCTAGCTTTCCAGTCCTCTCTCTCAAATTAATAAAAATATATCCTCAATGAGGATTTTTTAAAAAGTTCTGCTTCAAGTAAGAGAAAAGAAGAAAAAATGCTCAGATCATTTTGATTGGTTTTGTTAACTTTCCTAAAATCCTGAAGAACATACACAGAAAAACCAAATCAAGCCTTGCCTGATCAATTCCTCCTCTCTGCCTTAGAAAGAAAAAAAGAAGCATAATTGCAGGAAGTTAAGTTTTCACCTTTTAAGAAAGTTTGAAATTAATCTCTGAAACTATTTGGATGAAAATCAGCATATGAAACACATTTCTGCGAACACACACACACACACACACACACACACACACACACACACACACAAGAACCCTTATCCTCAGAACTCAACGGCGGCTGAACTGAACCCTTTTAACCTAGACTCATCTGAGAATGTTAATTAAAAATGTATTAAGCCGAAACCGGTTTGGCTTAGTGGATAGAGCGTCAGTCTATGGACTGAAAGGTCCCAGGTTCGATTCCAGTCAAGAGCATGTACCTTGGTTGCGGGCACATCCCCAGTGGGGGGCGTGCAGGAGGCGGCTAATTGATGTCTCTCTCTCATCGATGTTTCTAGCTCTCTGTCCCTCTCCTTTCCTCTCTGTAAAAAATCAATAAAATATATTAAAATAAATAAATTAAATAAAAAATGTATTAACCTTAGCATCCTGTACCTGTGTGGCCATTCTCTGGGAGACAGGCTGCTGATCCGGAGAGAACTCGTCCAATTACCACCCGGGGCAGGGTCTTGGGAGGTTGTTGAACTACCCACCTGGGGAGAGAAGCATCCCCTTCGCCATCCATCCTTTGGGGAACGAGGAGTTAAGGTGCTAGCAGCTGAGAGGAGAACCTGTGTGGATTCTGAGCTACATTAACCCTTTGAGGTCCCAGAGTGGCTTTCTCTGAACCCCCAGTAACTGGCAGGAAATTAAAGAGTCTCAAGAACTGGGGAGGGGGAGGAAAAGGGGTGTGACTCCATAGGGTGAACAGGCCGAGTTCTGAGGACTGGTTTTACGCCGCACGTGGTAAGATGCCTTGTAAGTAGGGTTAGGAGGTGTCAGCGCACAAGCCCAGAATAAAAACGAGGTGATCCCAGTGCCAACTGAGACTTAAAGAACCCCTCCCTGGCTGCCTTTGCATGGGGCAGCCATCCTAAGGTCTCCGCTTCCCCCTTCCCTTCCCATGCTTCTTTTCTTTCTGCCACACCTGGAGAAAGGTGCGTCCCTTTGCTCTGCTGTAGAGTAAACCTTCGTCCCACTGGGTTTCTGGGTAAGTGTTTCAGGGTCTCAGAAACCGGGCAGGGTAAGGCTGTGAGGGAGGGGGATTCCGCAGCTCCAGGCACCCAGAGGGAAGCCCTCGCTCAGCCTTTGCTTCACCAACAACCCTCCCCACTTGGCCCCGGGCCCCGGGGTTTTGAGTTAGAACTCTGGGCACCAGCTGAACCCCATACAAGCCTGCCTCCCGTGCGGCAAGGCCCACACAACCTGCTGATGACAGTGGCTTGGCTCTCGCCGAGGAGAAAATCATGTAAATTAGAAGCTCGAGTGAGAGCCGTGCGTGTTAAGTCCTGTCAAGCTACAGTTGTCAGCCCCAGGCTTGCCTGTCGCCGGTGGAGCCAGGGCGAGAACCGAGTCAGGTCCCGTCACGCCACCGTGTCTCGAAGGCGCTCCTCCAGCCCCCGGTGTGTGCTCGCTCCTCGGTGTAGGGGCCTGAGCTCTGCAGCCTGGGCTTCGTCCACAGCCCAAGTAAGAACACGGGGACCCAGCAGTGCTCCAGGGAGTTGGGTGCCAGGCTTAGGACCCCAGGGACACGGGAGAGCAGGATCGACTAGGGGAAGTCAGGGAGACAGGCAGTGGTGAAGGCCCAGGCACCCAGAGAGAAGTGTACCTGCAAAGCTCTTGTCCTGGGCTGCAGCACAGCAGTCGAGCTGGCTGGCCCCTCCACCCAGGAACCAAAGGCCCATGCAGCTAGTAGGGCCACACAGCCCAGCACCAGGTGTGAGGTGACCTGGGAGGCCTGGGAGAGCCTGCACCGGCCAGGACCGTGCCTTAGGGAAGTTGGCCTTGATTCTGCGCTCTTTGTACTTACTGGTATTAAAACCCCAAGTAGTTCATTTCCCTTTCAGACACTCCCCAAGCCAGCAGCATCTGTCACTGGGAACCTGGCAGAAATACAGAACGCCAGGCCCCACCCCAGATGCACTGAATCAACATCTGCATCTGAAGATGCTCCCAGGTGACTCCGGGGCCCATTGCGGACTGAACCAGGGCCTAATCGTTGGTGCTCAACGTGGCTGTACTTTGGGGAAGTTTGAAATACTATACGGATGCCTGGGCTCTGTCTCCAGAGATTCCGACTTCCGAATAGGGGTTGTGGCCTGGGTATCAGGGTTTTTTCAATGATTCCAAAGTGATTCCAGCTGTAGATTTTGAGAACTAGAACCTAACGTATTTTCAGATCTTTCTCCTAGGCCAGTGCTTTCCAAATTTTAATCGGCACAGGAATCACCAGGGGATCTTGTGGAAATTCAGATTTTCATTCCATCGTCCTGAGGAAGGGAGTTTCTGCAGTCCCGTGAGTCTCAGGGGACACCAGTGTTGCTAGTCTAGCTCAGGGACCTTACTTTGAGAAGCAAGATTTTAAGACATATCAGAGAGATCATTTGGGAAAAAACACAGTGAAATAAACATAGGAAAAAAAATCCAATTGTGCAATACCTAGACCCAAACAGTGGGAAAAAGAACTCAGATTGAGAAAAAATAAACAAATGGGACTATATCAAACTGAAAAGGTTTTCATAGCAAAGGAAACCACCCACAAAGTAAAAAGACAACCTACTGAGTGTGAAAACATGTTCGCCAATGATACACCTGATAAGGGTTAATATCCAAAATTTATGAAGGACTCAACACCAAAAAAAAAATCTAATTAAAAAAGGGGCAGAGGATCTAAATAGCTACCTCTCCAATGAGGACATACAAATGGCCAATATGAAAAAATGCTTACTGTCACTAAGGCAAACCATAATGAGGTATCGCCTCAAATCTTTCAAATGGCTATCATCAATAAATCAATAAACAAGTGTCAGCAAAAAGGTGGGACAAAGGGATCCCTCGTGCACAGTTGGAGGGAATGCAGATTGGTGCAGGCACTATGGAAAACAGAATGGAGTTTCCTAAAAAAACTGCCCTATGACCCAGTAATTCCATTTCTGGTTCTTATCCAAAGAAACTCAAAGCATTCATTTGAAAGAATATATGCACCTGCATGTTCACTGCAGCAGAATTTACAATAGCCAAGGTATGAAGGCAACCCAGTGCCCATGAATAGACGAGTGGATAAAAATATGCTGGTGCAATCCTGGCCGGTGTGGATCAGCGGGTTGAACACTAGATATAAATTATTATGTCTGTGAAAGAACTCAGGGTCATGGGTTTGGTTTCCTATCATGAGCACGTACCAAGCCCCTAACCGGTTTAGCTCAGTGGATAGAGTGTCGGCCTGTGGACTGAAGGGTCCCAGGTTCGATTCTGGTCAAGGGCATGTAGCCTGGTTATGGGCACATCCCCAGTGTGGGGGTGTACAGAAGGCAGCTGATAGATGTTTCTAACTCTCTATCCCTCTCCCTTCCTCTCTGTAAAAATCAACAAAATATATATATAAAGGAGCATGTACCAGGGTTGCAGGTTGATCCCTGGTCATGTGTGGGAAGCAAATAATTCATGGGTCTCTCTCTCTCTCCCCTATCTCTTATACTTCCTCCCTTCCTTCCATTCTCTTTAAAAATCAATATAAAAAATATTTCCAGGTGAGAATTAACCAAAAATAATGGTGGTACATATATACAATAGAATATTACATATACAATAGCATGGATGGACCTAGAGGGTATTTATAGTAGGTGAAATAAGTTAGCCAGAGAAAGACAAATACCATATACTAGTAATATCACTTATATGTGAAATCTAAAGAACAAAATAAATAAGCAAACAAAATTAAAACGGACTCATAGGTAGAGAAAGCAGACTGGTTATTCAAGAGAAATGGGGTGTTGGGGACTGGATAAAAGAGGTAAAGGGATTAAAAAATACAAATTGGTAGTTACAAAATAGTCACAGGTAGTAAAGTACAACATAGGGGATATAGTTAATAATATTGCAAAAACCACATATGGTGCCAGGTGGGTACTAGAAATATCAGGAGGAACACTTGGTAAATTATATGATTATCTAAGCACTATGCTTAAACTAATAAAAAATAATATTGAAGCTAAACTGTAATTGAAAATTACAAATTAAAAACTATACTACAAGAAAATGTTCTTGAAATCAAAAAAGATTTGAAATTACATGTTTAAAGAGCACACCACAACTTAAGAAGATCAACAAACAATACCAAGACAAGCTTTAGTTAATTACTTGGCTTTAAAGAAAAAATCTTTAATATAAGGAAATATAAGTAAAAATATCAAGTGACTTAAAAGAGAAAGACAATTAGATTATTATTTTATTTTTTTTAGACAAGAGAAAATAGAGTAACAGATTTAAGATATTCAAAGAAAGAAAGAAAGTGAACCAAGGATTTTATATCCAGCCAAACTTACTTTCAAGTAAGAATGATATCTATAAGCTGTTGTCAACATGCAGACTTTGGATATTGTTCTTCCCATGAACCCTTCTTCAGGAATCTTCTAGAAAACAAGCACTGGACATTCAGATGCTTGGATTAAATAAATAGAAATTTTATTTAATGTCATTGAGGTTATCCATATATGTAAAAGCCTAATATGCTGTGTGAGATCAATCTGTCTACTGCTGGACCAGTCACTATGACACACACTGACCACCAGGGGGAAGACACTCCAACCAGTAGATTAGCTTGCTGCTGGCCAATTTAGATTGGGTGAGACCAGCCAGACACATCCTGGAGGCCTCCCGTGGTCCCTCCCAGGCCAGGCTGAAGGACCTCACTGGTGAATGAATTTGTGCCTCTTTATAGATCTACACTACTAAAAAAGCAACATGCAAATTGACTGTACCTCCGCTACGCCCATAAGCCACGCCCACCAGTCAATCAGGAGCGAGTATGCAAATTAACCTAACCAAAATGGCTACAGCCACAGAACAAGCAGGAGGCTTGGGTTTCCCTGGCAATGGAGGAAGCAAAGCTTCCCACACACCCTGGCCAGCCCACGCCTCTGCTCAATGCTACAAAGTTTCAATTAGAAAAGATTAATAAGTCCTAGATACCACAGCCTCCACTTGGGTTACTGGGGGGCATGGCCAGCCTGAAAACCACCACAGGCCCCTTGTCCAGTCAACACCCCAAGGGAACCCCCACCCTGATCTGGGACACCCTTCAGGGCAAATCAGCTGGCTCCCACCCATGCACCAGGCTTCTATCCTATCTAATAAAAGAGTAATATATAAAATGACCATCACTCCAACACATAAGATGGCTGCCCCTATGTGGTCAAAGATGGCTGCCCCCATGTGGACACAAGATGGCCAGCAGAGTTGGGAAGGACCAGGCCTGCAAGGAAGGGCAGTTGGGAGAGATCAAGTCCGTAGGGGAGAGAAGTTGGGGGCAACTGGGCCTGCAGGGAAGGGCAGCTGGGGGGGACCCTAGCCTGCAGGGGAGAGCAGTTGGGTGGGGGGACCAGACCTGCAGGGGAGGGCAGTTGTAGGTGACCAGGCCTGCAGAGGAGAGGCAATCAGGCTGTCAGGGGAACAGTTAGGCGTCTCTCAGGCTGGCAGGGGAGTGGTTAGGGGATGATCAGGCTGGCAGAAAGAAGAAGTTAGGGGCAATCAGAAAAGCAGGCAGGGGAGCAGTTGGGAGCCAGCAGTCCTGGATTGTGAGAGGGATGTCCGACTGCCTGTTTAGGCTTGACCCTAGAAGGGCAGTCAGATGGACATCACTCCAGGGTACCCAGATTGGATAAGGTGCAGGCTAGGCTGAGGGACATACCCCCATGCACGAATTTCATGCACCAGGCCTCTAGTATAATATAAAAGAGCTAAAGTAAAAGCACTGTAGTCTGTATTTGAATTGGAAATCACCTCTGAACACTTGAAAGGCCAAGTAACAATGACAAAGCTAGTAGCAATGAATAGCCCTAACAGCCAGATGGTGACTTTGAAATATTGTTTTCCACTAAAGATACCAGAACCTTTTGGAGAATCAGCTGATTTGGGGTTTGTATGGGAAATATACACAGTGAATCTGCAACATACCTAATAGCAAGCAAGCTTCCAATGATGACTAGAATCGTGTCAAAAGTACATAGCAACTTACGTGAAAGGTTATCATTGGCTAAAGATAGGTAATCCGAGTTTCAATAAGGATAAAGATGGCAATAGATTGAGATCCATAAAATACCATATTTAAACCCATGATGTTCATAATGATATGTAAAAACCAACTGACCATCTTTAAGAGTAGTAAGAGACAAACCCATTGTCTTGATAACTGATAAAGGTTAAAACTCACATATTACCCTGGCTTTCCTGTATACACTGTCCAAAATAATTCATATACAGTTTGCCATGTTAACTCACTAAAAAAGCAAAGCCATATGATTATTTCAATAGATGCACAAAAGGCATTTTATAAAACTCAACATCAATTCCTAATAAAAATTATCAGCAAACTTGAAATAGAAGATAACTTCCTTAACTAGACAAAAGACATCCATAAAAAAAAAAATACTATATGGAGAAATAGTGAATGCTTTCTTTCTAAAATTAGGAGCAAGGGGGATATCCACTCTTACAACTTATACTCAACATTTTACTGGAAATTTTACCCAATGCAAAAAGGCCAGCAAAAGAAACAAAGGCATCCATATGGGAAAGGAAGAAGTCAAACTGTCTTCTTTCACAGACATCATCATTTACATGCAAAATCATAGGGAATCTACAAAAAGAGCTATGAGAACTAATCCGTGAAGTTAGCAAGATCACTATATAAAAATCAGTTGTATTTCTGTAAACTTACAGTAATCAGCAATTGAAATTAAACAATAGCATTTACAATAGTGATAAAAAAATATGAGACTTAGAAAAAACTCTGACAAGGAATGTGGGAGATCTGTATACTGACAACAAATGCAGAGTTATACTATGACAGCATTACTGAGCAAAATTTAAAAAACAACAACAATACCACAGTAAATAAATGGACACATAGACCATGTTCATGGATTGGAAGGTTAAATATTGATAAGATGTCAATTCTACCCAAATTGGTCTATGGATTCAGTGACATCTTGATCAAAATCCCTGAAGTCCCTTTTGTAGAGTCTGACAAACTGATTCTATAATTCGTATGTGTGAAGAGCTGAGCTGAGCTGAGAGCACAGAGCTGCCAGGTGTCGAGTACTGGATTAAGGCAACAAGCCAAAACCAAAGTCACTGTCACTTACTGCCACGGGAATCACGCCGCTAACCTGGAAAAGGGCCACCCTCCTCTTCCACTTTCCCCATGAAACAGCTCCGGCTGAAGGGCAGGGGGATCAGCACAGATGTGGGGAATTGTTTGAATGCTCTGGGAGCCCCAAACAAAAGGCTCAGTGTTATGGGCCAGGAGGAGAGAGGGGGGAGAGATGGCAGTGGGAGAGCACTGAGTGCTGTGTCAGAGTGAAGAAGTGTCTTCGGGGCCTCTCCACTGATGCCACTCTGAGGAAGACCTCTGTGGAAGGCCCTAATAGAGCCCTCTCAATGGAGGGGCCTGGGATAGGAATGCAGAGATGTGACCCTATCCAGGACTGCCACTCCTTTAAGACTGCAATGCACTGGCTGTGCACTAAGTTGGGCGTGGAGAGGGCAGCTTTTCCCCATGAGGCCTGTCAGGTCAAGCCTTTGTAATCGCGGATGGTCAGGCCTACAAATAAAAATTACACGTAAGTTTTCAGCCAGGAGCCAGACTCCACAAGGAAAAGATGCAGAGACACCAGAATAGCTAAAACAACTTTGAAAAAGAACCAAGTTGGAAGGCTAAACCTACATCAAATTTATAGACATAATATTGTTCATAACATTTCCTATAATTAGCTACAGCATCTCTCTCATTTCTGATGTTGATAATTTTTGTATTTTTTTTCTTTTTTACCTCATCAGCCTGGATAGAGGCTTATTGACATTACTAGATGCCCGATGCATGAAGATTCATGCAAGAATGGACCTTCCTTCCCCTGGCTGCCAGCACCACCTTCGCTCTCGGTGGAGCTGCCTTTCCGCCTTTCCACGCTGGCCTGAGGCCTGAGTGGTTGGGGCAGTATACAATGCCTGCGGTGTTGCCATGGCAATGACACAAGCGTCTGCCCCACCCCCAGCCACTGGGTGCCTGTGTGTGCAAATTAATCCACCATCTTTGTTGGGCTAATTTGCATACTCACTCCTGATTGGTTGGTGAGCGTCATGAAGGTATGGTCAATTTTCATCTTTCTCTTTTATTAGTGTAGGTTGATATTGTCAAAGAGCAAGCTTTTTGTTTTGATTTTTCTCTATTGCTTTTGCTTTCTATGTTCCTGATTTTTGCTCTAATCTTTATTATTTCTCTTCTTCCACTTACTTTTGGTTGAATTTTCTCATATTTTTCTAGTTTTTAATAGAAGCTAAAGTCATTGATTTGAGACCTTTCTCCTTTCCTAATCTAAGCAGTTTTAGTATAAATTCCCCACTAAACTACCTTAGTTATTTCCAAAAATTTAAATATGTTTTCATTCAGCTCAAATACTTTCCAATTTTCCTTTTCATTTATTTTTTTGATCCATGGCTTATTTAGCATCTTTTAGTTTCCAAATAGTTCAAGGTTTTTCCAGGTAGCTTTGTTATTGATTTCTAATATAATTCCATTGTAGTTAGAGAACATACTTTACATGGCTTGAATCATTTTCAATTTATTGAGACTTGCTTTATGGCCCAAAATATGTCCTATATTTATAAAAGTTCTGTGTGCACTTATGAATGTAAATTTTGCTATTGTTGGAGTACTATATAAATGTAATTAAATTCAGTTAATAATGTTGTCTTATATTCTTACTGACACTTCTGCCTGCCTTTTCTATAAATAATGGTAGAGGGGTGTTGAAATTGCCATGATTTTGTATTTGTTGGGTTTTCCTTGCAGCTCTATCAGTTTTGCTTCCTATATTTAGAAACTGTTATGAGTATAAATGTTTAGCTGTCAGGTGGATCCTTGGGAGTAGTCAGGAGGATGATGTGCCAGATGTCCTTACACAGTGGCTGAGTGTTCACGATATATTGGTAATAGAAATAGTGGTAATAGAAGTCTGGAAGGTTAGGAAGGATGTTGTTCTACCTTCTGGATCGTGTCACTGACCTTGTCCGAGGGCCGCAGTCCTGGGTTGGACTTCTATATCGGGGAGTTGCTGTACCTCACTGAGTGCCCCTTCCAGCACTTCTGAACTTAGCCACCAGCTTAATGATTTCCAGCCTCTGACGGAGTTAGGAACCTCTCTCAAGATGGTATCCTACCAGTCTGCCCAGAAACCTAAATCTCCTTCCTTTCTTTCCATACATGTATTCAGGTCTTTCCGTTTTCTTTCTTTTTTAATATGTTTTTATTGATTTCAGAGAGGAAGGGAGAGGGAAAGAGAGAAACATCAATGATGAGAGAGAACCATTGATCGGCTGCCTCCTACATGCCCCCACACTGGGGATCGAGCCCACAACCCAGGCATGTGCCCTAACCGAGAATCGAACTGGGACCTCCTGGTTCATAGGTCGATGCTCAACCACTGAACCATGCCAGCCAGGCCCTTTCCGTTTTCTTGAGGCTCTCACACATGAAATACCTAATCCTTCAGCCCCTTTTCTCCTACATGAGGAGAGGAAGCGCTTTGTTGAGGGTAAGGCAGACCCAGTCCTGATGAAAGGTGACAGAGGAAGAGGGAAATCTGCCTTTTTCTTCCTCTGGAATCTTAGCACTAACATTCTGACCCTCTCTCTCACTCTCCCCTTCTCTCCTCTCTCCCCCACTGTCTCCTCAGGGCTCAGGCCATCATTGGAGATAACCCTGTGCTTTCTATTTCATGAAAACTTGGCAATGATTCCATTTATAAAGGAGGGATCCCCCTTTTTTATGGGGGGGAAGATCTGTAACTAAAATACTCTCTTTCTAAGCCCTGAGTAGCTTGAAACAATGAACCAATGAATAGGCAGAAGCCAAAAGAGGGAGAGAACCAAATTAATGTGAAAGAAAAAAAGCTAAGTCACCAAGCGAGTGCAGTGCTAGCGCAGAGAAGCCACAGGTCTGGATGTCCGAGCAGCAGCTGACCTATTAGATCAGACCGCCCTCAGGATGCCCGAGGGAGCAGTGGGGTGGACCACCCACCCCAGCAGCAGGACTGACTGCTCAGTCACCTCTGAGGCCCAGCCCATCCATCCCTGTCTGCCCCACTCTCCTCAGAACTCCCTGCTTCCAGTCATCAATTCCCTAAACCGGCTTCCCTTGGTCTGACTAATTCCCGCCCAGCCTCCTCCATCCCCGCCCTAGAAAACCATTCCCTTCTGATGCTGGCATTCCCCATTCCCTGTGGGAGGTCAATAAACAGCTGCATTTCCCCTCTCTTCTCTGAAGGCTCTAGTCACCTCCTCACCTACCTAAAAGCTGGCTGTGCCTCGGGCCTGGGTTTCTCGGCAGCCCGCCCCAATGGCCGACTTCCTTTCTCTCGTGCCCCTGCACCCTTACTTTACCCGCCTGCCCAGTTTAGAGTGTTACTCCCCCTTCTCTCTTGTGAACGCTCTGCTCCTTTTAGGCGAGCCCCCTCTGGTTATGCCACAGGTACAGCCTCATCCTGGATTCAGGGCCTGGGACATGAACATCAGTGGGGGACCAGTATTTTTTCTTTCCTCCTCCTTCATTCTCAGTGAAACGAACTTTTACCAGCAGCTCGGTTTTCTTCCGCATCCCTCCTCCCACAGTCTGTATTTGCCATCCTTCTCAGTGGCTTCAGCCTGCACATTGGTGGTTCACCCGCCGCCATGGACTCTGGATGTCTTGACTTCCACGAATTTTCAGTGATGTTTTCTTCTTCTTTATCTGTTATCCACCAGGCCTCAGACTGTGGCATCAACAAATATGGCACCACATTTTCAAATGCTAGTATCTCATTCTGACTGCAAACAGTATCCTTCCAAGTTACCTGCAGAAGTAACTTTTACCTTTGTGTCGTGACCTTCAATCCATCCATTCTTTACTCAAATCCATCACGACCCCGCATGACCCTTCATTTCTCTTATTTCTATCTTATGCTCTAGGACTCATCACGGTAGTCTGTTCCTTGTAACCCTAACACCTTTGCCACTGAAGGAGGTTCAGAGGTCTAATAAGCAGCACCCTCCTTCCTGCCTGAGCTGTGAGTGGAGAAAGAGAACATCTCGGCAGATGGAAGCAGGTGATGTCATCTTTCTTACTGGTGGTTCATACTATGACTCAAGCGTGGGCTTTTCAAAATCAAGTCTCAGACACCTCGTCACCCGTTACCTCCCATCCCCCGGGGTCCAGACTTCTAAAGCTCGGGGCCTAGCGGGGCAGTACAAACCCTGTTTGCTGTGAGCTGCTGGGTCCCCAGAGGAAGATGAGAGAAAGGGGTGGGTAGTACATGCCCCGCACGATTCCCAGCCTCATCAGGAGTATCATTCACTCCTCTCAGGAGGAGCATGGCATCAGTCACCTCCCTACAAGGGAGGAGACATTAGGACTTGGGGATACACTTCCCCCAACACCTCCCTTTCTCCATTACACCTGCCGTACAGAAAAAGCCCAACTTTCTGGGGTCATTTTCCTATCAGCACCAGGGCAGTACAAGGTAGTTTTCAAAATACTTTTACAGATGTTATCTTATTTAGTCATCATAAAAACCACGGGAGAGAAACTGGACAGGGAGAATCACCTGTTTTATAGGTAAGAGAATTGAAACAATATGAATTTATGTTACAGCTGATATGCTACACCCAATGTATCTGAGAGGAGGTTAATTAACATTCTTAGGATTCAGGGACTGGGACATGAGCATCAGTGGGGGACCATTATTTTTCTTACTGTTGGACATACGATGTCATTACTTCCAAAAAGAGGTGTTAGTATTCTATTTCCATAGAAAGTACTGTCTCTTACCACATTTGTTACTGAAAAAGCAAACACAAATGTATATAAAAACTATGAATTCCCAGCACACTACCTTGCTCAAAGAAAGCATTTGATGTTCGTTGAATATACCTGTACAGTACACATCTAAAAAAAGCTTTAAGAGCAGAGAATTAATACATAAACAATTACCTAGTTAACATGATAAAGGCACTGACGGTACCTGAAGCCAAATGGTTAAGTTAAAAAAACACTTGAAGAAGCCCTTTGGATAATCAGCAACAAAAATATTACATAATTTATCTTGTGTATCGGTATCTCTCTGCACCTCATTCTGCATCTGCCTGTCTCCTTTCCTCCCACTGCTTTATCCCTAAACTGGCCAAACTAGTAAATTGGTAATTTTTAAAATATTTGTTGTACTTTAAAAAAAATAAGTATATTTAGTAGAAAATTTGGTGAACTGCAACACTTCTGTATATTCTATTGCAGGTTCTAGTCAGTGAATAAAGGAGAAAAAATAAAAGGCATCTAGATTTGAAAAAAAAGTAAAATTGTCTTTATTTGTAGTTAACATTATATATGTAGAAAATCCTAGGGAAGCTACAAAAAAGTTTAACAAGGTCTCAGGATACAAGATCAATATTAAAAAACCAATTGTATTTCTACATATTAACAAACCATAAAAAATGAAATTAAAATACCATTTATAATAACATAAATATGTAAACAATTAGGATAATTTTAACAAAATTTGTGCAAGACCTATACATGGAGAACTATAAAATATTGCTGAGTAAAATTTAAAAAGACCTAAAGAAATGGAGTGAGATACCATGGTCATGTATTGGAAAACTCAATATTGTTAAGGAATCAATTGTCCCCAAACTGATCTTTAGATTCAACACTATCTCAATAAGGATCAGAGCAGCTTTTTTTTTTTTTAGTACAAATGAAAAATGTGATTGCAAAAGTTACTTAGAAATGCAAAGAATAGTCACAATACTTTTGACATAGGTAAAGAAAATTACTTGATTTCCAGATTTATTCTAAAGCTAAAAAAATCAAGATTGTGTGGTACTGGAATCAGGATAGACCATGAAACAGATAAGAGAGTCAAGAAATAAGCCCACAAATATATGATGAATTGATTTTATAGAGGTGCTATTGTAAAAGGGAAAAGACAGGGTGTGCTTTTTTTTCCTTTAGCAAATGGTGTCAGAATAATCATATATCCATGTGCAGAAATGGGGCCCTCAACCTTTAACTTATATCATATACAAAAATTAATTAAAAAGTGAAAGAATCAGAAGCCTAAAAGTAAGAGCTAAATGATAAAGTTTCTAGAAGAAAACAGGAAAAAAAAAATCTGTGACTGAGTTATGCAAAGATTTCTTAGATAAGTAGGACACACGATGTGAATCATTTAAAAAAAAAAGGATAAACTGAACTCAACAAAATGAAAATGTTTGCTCTTTCAATATAGTTAAGAAAATGAAGAGACTAGCCTATTGGCTGGGAGAAAAATTTACAAACTGAAAGTATACCCAGAATAAAGAATTGGGTGTAAGATTTGAGCACTTTACAAAAGAATAATGTGTAAGTGGAAATAAGTATGAAAAGATGCCCAACCTCATTAGTAATTAAGGAAATGCCAATTAAAATCACCTATTGGGATGGCTAACATGATGACAGTGACAGGTGGCGAGGACTTGGAGTAACCAGTGCTCTTTCACACTGCGAGTGGGGGTGTGAAGTGGTAGAACTACTTCAGAACGCGTTTGGAGATCTCTTAGAAAGGTAAACTTACGCTGACATATAAGCCAATAAATTCACTCCTAGGTATTTACCCCAAATAAATGATATATGCCCACATGAAGGCTTGTGCACAAATGTTTATAGTAGCTGTATTCATAATACACTGAAATACGAGAACAACATGGATGTCTATTAACAGTAACAGATAAGCAAATTGTGAGCTAGTCATTCAATGAAATATTACTCAGTGATAAAAAGAAAGGGACTACTAATTTCACAATGACATGGATGAATCTCGGAACATTATGCTGAGTAAAGGAAGCCAAGAACAAAAGAAAAAATATAGACACTAGTATATATGATCCATTCACATGAACCTTTAGAAAAGACCAATCTAATCTTTAGGGACAGAAGCTTGTCAGGGGCTGTCTGCAGTCACTGTGTATATGGGGACTGAATGGAAAGGGGCATAACAGGAACTGATTTAATAAGTCCTGTGCTTTACTGTGATAGTGGTGGTGTGGTTACATACATTTGTCAAACCTTAAAGAACTGCATACTTAAAATGCACACATTTTGTTCTACATAGATTATACCTTAGTGAAGTTGATATGAGAAATGTTGAGTGAGCTTAAGCATTTCCAGGTTTTGTTTTGTTTTTCACTCAAAATATTTTTCTCTTTTGGACCTTCCCGGACAACTTCACAAATCTTTGTTGGTAAAATAGTTGTGTGACATTGGACAAGTAAATTATTATTCAGAACTGAGAGAGTTTTCCTCATCAGTAGAATGAGTGGGTTATGCTATTAGATGATTTCATCCATTCATTCAAAAAAATTAAAGCCCACTATGAGGCAAGCACTACACTAGGGTCTGGACAGATAACGTTGAGAAAGAAACCGTTTTGCCTTAAGGAGTCACAGTCCAGTAGAAGAGAAATACAATCACACAGTGTAAGATTATGGTATAGCTATGTATATTCAGGGTATGAGGGGAATTCGTAAGAGAAGCAGTCTTCCCTGATGATGCAACACCTGAGTTGGGTTTTGAGGTACAAGTAAGTTATATTAAGAGGAAAGAGAAGGCTTTCCAAGCACAAGGTGCTGCATGGGTGCAGGACCAACGCAGAGAGCCATACTATGTGTTCAGGTAGCTTAGTAGGTCTGAAACACAGAATTCATGCTTGGAAGGTCAGAGTGGGTCTTGATTTAAAAAGTTAAAAAAGATTCCTCTTGCTTAAAATATATAGACAGGGGTCCCACCAAATAATGATTCTCATGATACAATGGATCGCTTAAGTAGTCAATAACTGTACTTCAGTTCGAGTCCTCTCTGTTGCAAAGAGAATCTTGTGGCTCCTGTGATGAAACAGTCCAGGGGAAGACTGGTGGAGTGCGACCTGGACACCAACAGGTCAACAGAAGAGCTTTTCACCCTTTCCATTCCTAGCTGCAGCCAACCCAGACCCTATATCCAGCTTCCCTGGATGATGAAACCAAAGCCCCATGATCAAGTTTCATTGGTCCTCACTGGTCTCAGATTTGCACTGCTCCTGAAGCAATCCCTGTGGTGAGAAGGATAGAGTATGGCAACTGGCTTGGTGAGGACCCCAGAGGTCCCGGGAGTAGGAGTCAGCCTCATCTGAAGTTCATAGGGCAGGGAGTAGATTACCCAATAAAAAATAGAGGAGAAATGAAAGAAAAACAGATCCTGACAATTTTCAGAACAGGTCCTGGGATACAAATGCCTAAGGACAATTTTCTTCCTTCATATTCCACACTCTAGAGCTAGTCCATGGAAACTGACTGGAGAATAAAGTGATGCGAGAATCAGAACATGCATACAAAAAGCGATCCCTCAATATTCCCAGCACCACACGAGTGGATGGATAGTTTTATGAGAACAAAGAGAAAAGCCTAATTAATTCTAATTGACAGCTCTGTGGTGTCATCACAATAGGGAAGATGTTTGAGTGGGGCCTGGATAAAGGGAGTTCCTGATAGACCAAGTGGGTGGGCTTGGCTGGTGGAGGATCAGCGTGTAACCTGTGAGGCTGAAGTACAGGATCGTGGAGCAGTGTGGGAGCACAGCAACCGAGCTGTAGAGAATTTCCCCACTTTGCTACCGAGCCTGGACTTTATCTGTTAAGCAGTGGAGCACCGTTTAACTTAAGCAGGTAAGTGGCCCGTTGAGTCTGTAGACACTAGGAGAGCTGTGGGACTAGAGTAGACATTCCCTGAGATAAGAAGGAAGGAGATAAGCATGAGGGATATAAAGCTAAGTTGTGAGGTGGAGGGCTGAGAAGGAGTTCAAGGCTAATGGTCTCTGTTCTCTGAAATAGAGAGTCCTTGCTGAGTGTAAGGGGGTGGTGTGCAGCTAAGATAAGCTGGACATTTCAATTAGCCAGCATGCTGCGCTACCAAAAGTTCTGATCAAGAAGACCGGTCAATAAACTCTTCTAAAAGGTCACACATGTTACGTTAGTGGGTGAACTGAAATCCAGAAGAGCCAAATATAACTTAGTCTCTGAGTCTATTTCACCATCAGTGCAATGCCGTAGGTAGAATGATTACATAAGCATCCCCGGTCCCTCAGATCCTTGGGAGCACCGGCGGAGCAGATGTGAGGAGGTGTTCGAGGATGGCAGTGGGGAGAATGCAGAAGGAAGCCAGCCAGCAGAGGTAGTGGAGGAGGTGCTGTTAGGGATGGAGTGGGCAAGACAGCCGACCGCCCTGCATGCAGTATTCCCACATACACCCGAGAGCAGCGCAGGGCTGAGGGGTCTGCCACAGCAGCAGAATGCCTGCAGCCTGCAGGCCTGGCTGGAGTCACCTGTTCCAAATGCAAGGACCTTACTATGCCCTGGTACATTCATTTTTTAATAGACACCGTCTCACGTTATCAAATAAAACCACACCGATGCTAATGAGGATGGACAGTCTTCACATGTTAGCTTCTACCACTTGACCTCAAAATGCCATCGTTAAAATTAATTACCAACATATTATATTTGCTTGGTCCCTTTCAAATATATTTTCTCATTTGCTCTTACTCAATCCTGGAAGGTACACAGAGCAAATACAATAATTTCCTGTTGCCTGTCCTCCCTGCCTGCCCCTAATTGCAGATAAGAGAGAAAATTATCAAGGGACTTATACGCAGAAACAAAACTAGCCACCCTAGTGTTTTTCTACTAGACCATGAGACTGTTCTTTTTAAAAGGAGCCAATGATGGGAGTCTCTGTATAAATTTGACCATAGTCATTTAAAATTCTCTCTTCCTTTCATGTTATTTCTCATTTTCTCAGAGAGAGAAGGAGGGAGACAAGAGTCATGGATGTGCACATAATTATCCCCAGGATGAGTGTGCATTTGCACACATAGATTAGCAAAGCATATGACCTAACTATATCACCTACAAAAAAACCCACAATGGGTTTGTTAAAAATCAATTGCTAAATAAATTGTTTAGTCCTTAGTAAATCAATTAGTACCTGATGAATACAAGCACATAATATTTTCAAATACCTACCTATACCAAAATCCTCTACACTTGCAGTATTATGCTAAGACTTGTGTATTTCTTAATATGTACTATATAAATAAATGATTCATGAATACATTTGGATAAAACAATACAATTCTAGGCATTCAGTAAGAGTATGATATTCAGTGAAACCTCGTTTCTCAAACTTAATTCATTCTGGAAGGTTGTTTGAAAACCAAATCATTTTTTTTTCTCCATTAGAAATCAAGTAAATTGAATTTATTGTCATTCCAGACCCCCAAATGACTCTGTTTTAACCTTTCTTATATACAGTACATGTCTATGGTACTGTTTATTCTATAAATAAGCAATTTAAAAACAAAAAAATGCATGAAGTATAAATGAAAATTTAACAAGAAGGAAAGGAAATGTACAGTAAAAACTGAAATTTAACAATAATTATAAGCAGCCACAAAAGAAAAAAAATACAACAAACATGAAAATATTCACAGCACAATCCCCTGAGATTTTAACAGTGGTAAACTGACTCATTCCTGCATTCTCTCTTTTGCTTGTCACCTGAGAGACGTGTGACTGACCACACAGTATCAGCATGAAAGGGGTGCCAGGTTGAGAAGCAAATGGTTCGAGATGGGAGACGTCTGAGAAACAAGGTTCCACTATATTGATTTAGAGTTTTGTTAAAATGATCAGCATCTTGAATTTGAGACTAAAATCAAAAGAATAGTTTTTGGGAGGGAGAAACCAAGTTGGCGGCATAGGTGAACACCTAAACTGCTGCCTCACACAATTTCAAAACTACAGCTAAAAGGCAGAACGGACAACATCCAGAACCACAGGAAAGCTGGCTGAGTGGAAATTCTACAACTAGAAGGAAAGAGAGAGACTCACGGAGACTCAGAGGAGCTGCAAAAAGCTGAGGTACGGAGACATGCATGTGGAGAGGATGAGTGGGAGAGTGCCTGGCTGGCTTCCTCTAGCAGAAGGAAGACAGAACCTCCCAACTGTGCTGAAATCCAGTTCCGACTGCAATGAACCCCAGTTTTGGGTGAGACCCTGGGGACTCAGAGTTATACAGGTGCCCAGAGTGCATGGAAACTCAGGGGAGCTAGAAAAGGAGAAGTCTGGAGGCGCACAAGTGCAAGTGCACACAGGGAGTGCTGCAGCAATTCCCGAGGAACACTGAGACCCAGGGGCTGCGTAGGGCAGGGCTGAAGGGAAGCCAAGGCTATTTGCTCATCTCTGAGACTCTGTCCATCCAAGCTGAGCACAGAGGCTTTTGCAATTTTGCAAGTCTTGTATCATAAGGCTGACTCCAGCACAGAAGTTCTCCTGACGTAGACACAGCTGATCCTCACAAACAATTGGCTTGAAGGTCAATTCCCCCCAGTGATACCAACCACAATCAAGGCTTAACTACAACAAGGCTGTACACACAGTCCACAAAGGGGTGCACCAAGAGAGCCCACCTCAGGTAACTGGGGAGGCGGAGCTACTGGGCCATATAGGACACCTAGCACACAAAGCTACTCTACCAACTCAGGGAAGCAGCAAAAGTACATGTCTATGGTACTATTTATTCTATAAACAAAGGAAAAGATCACAAACGAAAGAAATGGGAGAAAACAAACGACTGGATATAGAATTCAAAACCATGGTTATAAGGTTTTTCAAGAATTTTCTAGAAAAGATGGATAAATTTAGCGAGACCCAAGAGGAGATGAAAAAGGACCAACTAGAAATTAAACATACACTGACTGAAATGAAAAATATTCAGAGACCTAACAGCAGACTAGAGGAATGCAAGAATCAAGTCAAAGATTTGAAATACAAAGAAGCATAAAACACTCAACTAGAAAAGCAAAAAGAAAAAATAATCAAAAAATGGGAAGATAGTGTAAAGATCCTCTGGGACAATTTCAAGTGTACCAACATCAGAATTGTGGGGGTGCCAGAAGAAGAGAGAGAGCAACATACTGAAAACCTATTTGAAGAAATAATGACTGCAAACTTCCTCCACCTGTGAAAGAAATAGACTTACAAGTCCAGGAAGCGCACAGAACCCCAAACAAAAGGAATCCAAAGAGGACCACAAGAAGACACATCATAATTAAAATACCAAGAGCAAAAAACAAATAGAAAATATTAAAAGCAGCAAGAGAAAAACAGTTCATTACCTATAAGGGAGCACCCATACAATTGTCAGCTGATTTCTCAACAGAAACTATGCAGGCCAGAAGGGAGTGGCAAGAAATATTCAAAGTGATGAAAAATAAGAACCTACAACCAAGATTCCTCTACCCAGCAAAGCTATCATTCAGAATTGAAGGAGATAAAGAGCTTCACAGATAAGAAAAAAACTAAAGGAGTTCATCAACACCAAACTGGTATTATATAAAATGCTGAAAGGTACTCTTTAAGAGGAAGTAGAAGAAAAAGGTAAAGATAAAAGTTATGAACAACAAGTACATATGTATAAACAAGTGAATCTAAAAATCAAGTGAATTAAAAGTCTGATTAACAGAATGAACTGGTGAATATAATAGAATCAGGGGCATATAAAGGGGGTAGACTGACAATTATCAGGAGGTGCAGGGAGAGACTGGACAAAAATCATACACCTATGAATGAGGACAATGGGTTGGGAGGTAAGAGCAGAGGGAGGGTGGGAGCTGGGTGGAGGGGAGCTATGGGGGGCAAAAAAGAGGAACAATTGTAATAATCTGAATAATAAAGATTTATTTTTTAAAAAAAGAATAGCTTTTGGACTTCTTTTTTTCATACTCTTATTCCAAATTATAGAAATGGAAAGCCTTTAGGAAGTAATATACGATAAGACCCTTCACTTATAATAAAGACCAACATAAGCCTGAACCTTGCATGATGTCAGTTCTGGAGGGAATGTCCAGTACCTATTGCTGGTCTCGCAGATGCTCTTCCCTAGAAGTAAACCACTTTACACCAACCATCAGAAAAGCACATACGGTTTTGATATTTCATTCCTGTCCTTGAATCTTTAGGTGTCCTCCAAAGCAACAGAACCTGGCAACAGGCCTCAGCAGTGTCACCTTCTAATCGCAGAATGAAAGACTGAGAAGTGTGAACAGATTATGCCATAATTTTGACTTTCTCCCCTACCCCAGGAAATAAAGAATATAATACTGGCAGATGGACACAACTGTATTTGACCTCCCCTAGTACAAAACATTAAGTGAGAAATAAATTGGAGAGAGATCTAGAAAACCTCTGGGGAAAGGAACATTGTTAAAAACACCAAAGCACATTTGAATTTCTACTTAAAGTCTTTCAAGTCTTCTTCCCACATCCTACCCCACCCCGGGTTCTGAGTGAAGAGCAATTTATAAGATAAAACAATTCATTATCTAGAGATAAACTTACAAGCTGACAGAAGAGAATTGTCCCAGAGGCCGCATTACCTCTTCAAGTTTATTACAGCATCTTTAGTTCTTATTGCATATGTTGTCGCGTGCTTTTTACAGGTCGGGATTGTATCTACGGTACGCTCAGGTCGCCAGAAGTTCAGTCTATTGCTTCTCTCTTGAAAATCAGCCGCATGCAGTGCAATATTTGGTGTGCTGAGTTATTTTTTCAAAAAGCAAAAAAAATGACTTAGGTTTGTTTAACTGAGGAGGGAACATGATCTTTATTGGCTTATAAATGAAGTGGATTTTGGTTTTATGCAGTTTGCATAGTTCATGATTAGCTTCTAATGAAAAACTTGGTGTTGTCAGTGACCCTGAAGAAGATCAGGTGACAGTAGCAAACAGAAAAATCTGAAGAAGAGGCATAACTTTTAAAGTAGAAAGGTCAGCAAGAACTGCCTGAAACAAAAAAAGCAAAGAGAATTATTAATGTCAGTATTCTCACCAGCAAAGGGAAGCCTATGAAATAAGGGGCAACAGAAACGCCATCACAATGTGATGCTGGCATCCACGCCCCCTCTGAATTCAGGTGTGTCCTAACCTCTGTAATAGAGCTACAATGGCCCTTTTCTTCTCTGTGTGTCTTAATGTTAGAACATGTGCAGAATGCTAGCATGGACTTTAGCCTTGAGCCTTCTTCAAATATACAAGGTAGCATGAGTTTATAAGAGGTCTAACATTTCAACTTGCTTCTATAAATAAACGTACATTAGGAATCCTCATTCTGTGGTAGTAGTCTAAGGAGTAACTGACTTCAGGAAATCATTTCGAGATGGGACTAATGTTTATTCAGTTGCAAGATGCATAAACATCCTCTTCCTTTAAACAAAGAATGTAGGTGGCTATTTTAAGGATAAAATGTCTGATTCTAGGAGAGATAACAAACAGAGTAATATGGCAAGCCACTGTTTAATTTAACCCTGTTTCAGGTATACTCCTGAGAAGAAATGAGCTTTCAGTAATTAACTCAGAATTAAAAAACAACCAAGAAAGCCCATTTATCATTAGTATATTGCCCATCACATGCCCTTGAACTCTCTCAGCTAGTTCTTCTTTGTTTTATGAGCTTAACACATGGATGTAAACACTAATAAGAAAAAAACAACATAAGACCCAATGGTTTCTATTAAAATTACTGGGAATATTGTTTCCCATGATGATGAGAATGGCTTTCTGCAATAATCTTGTTTACGACTCTCTCACCAGATTATTTTCAAGTCATTCAGGAATTTTGAATACCGAATGCTATTTCGCCCAGAACATACAGGTTTTACCCACGTTAAAAAAAATGGGCCGTGAGTGAAGTGTGTCTCAGGCATCTGAGACTTGAGCGCCGAGGCTGGCAGGCCCTCAGGAGCTATTTCCATCCCTTCGGGGTGAAACTTATCCTTACTTCAGCTGCAGCCAGTGATGTCACCTCCATCAGGTTGACTGCTCGGAAGGCAAACACGGCAGCTGCCAGCACTGGAAGAGAATGCAGACTATTTCAACGGCCGGCCCCTCGGCAGCCCCGCCAGTGCCCTGCGGTGCCCACCACCCCGCACGGGAGCTCCGGACGGGTGCTTTCCGCGAGCACACGCCCGCACCGAGCGAGGGTCCTGCGCCGGATCCCCAGAGGTGGCCTCTGCAGAGCAGCGCCTGGTGGCGGATAAGCTGTATCTCACGGTTTCGGGGGAAAGAAAAATTCAAAGGCCCTCAAAAGCATGTTATAAATTGCTTCCTTCATACTTAGTACTTAAATTATAACAGTTTTTAAATGGCATGAAACGCTAATGACTGTCTTTACATTAAGGTTATTTTTAAAAATATATATTTTATTGTGTTTTTTTTTTTACAGAGAGGAAGGAAGAGGGATAGAGAGCTAGAAACATTCATGAGAGAGAAAAACATCAATCAGCTGCCCCCTGCACGTCCCTCACTGGGGATGTGCCCGCAACCAAGGTACATGCCCTTGACCGGAATCGAACCCAGGACCCTTCAGTCCGCAAGCAGACGCTCTATCCACTGAGCCAAACTGGTTTCGGCAAATTAAGGTTATTTTGATGCAGGTGTTTCTTACTAGTGCAATAGAGAATCTTCTATGATAAGGAGACTGGATTTTTTTAATATATCACATCGTGTCTCCTATATATCGAGGTGGCATCATGATAAAAATGTGGCAAGGACACCTTTTCTTAAAAGGCTCTTCACAATATTTTGTTGAATTCACATTGTTGTACAGAGCGTTGCTCTCTCTTAGAGGGTCACCAATGGGCTTGCCTGTGGGGAGAGCTGCTGGGAGGCTGAGCCTGCGTGTGGCTCCAGGAAAAGGCTGAAACCGAAAAAACCATTATGAACAGCTTGAAGGTTAATGTTCTACTTGGAGTAGAAAACCACCTTCGGGTTCTGTTTTCATTAAACATAAGCATATGAAAAAGGAGCGATGCTAACATGCACCGCTTCTTATGCAACCTCCCAGAGAAGGCCGGGAGGGAGGATGAGTCATCGTGAACAACGGAAGGGCCCGGGGAAGAGGCAGCAACCCGATAAGGAGGCAGCGCTCCCTGGAGATGAGGCTGGCTTCTCCCTCTCCCTGTTTATCCATCACCTCGGGTGGTAATGCACTCACTGCCCAACCAGCACCGAAACTCGGGACATGAAACCTACCTAATTATCGGAGGACTGGTTCCTAAGTTCACTGCATAGCTAGAATGAACACACACACACACACACACACACACACACACACACACACACTTTTACTATGGGAAGAATGAAAATAGCAATTAATTACTACACCAACTCTATGAGTAGAATACTACCATCGCCCCATTTTACTAACGTGGAAACTGAGGCACAGTGAGCTTGGGTGATGTGTTTAAAACACACAGATATAAAACAGTAGACTCAATATACCTGGCTCTGGCCGGGGCATCTAATCCCCATGTGATGACATTACTGACACGAGGTCAGCCGTAATGATTTAGTCCTGGCGTGGAAATCTGTGTGCTCCCTAAGACTGTCTTCTCTGCTGTCCCTCGGTAACTCCTAGAGATAGCGTGAAGGCTGATGGCAGGTGGCCCTGGTGGAAGGGGAAGTCAGGGTGCAGTCCCCTAACTCCCCAGGTATTTTTCTGGAGGAGGTCAGATGTTTGACAGCTTTGCAAAAAAGCATGAACATCAGCCAGAGAGAAAAATTCTGGGGCAAATGGTAGCGGTAAACAAAATTTAGTAAGTTAAGTCAGCCGAGACCAGTTTGGCTCAGTGGATGGAGCGTCGGCCTGCGGACTGAAAGGTCCCGGGTTCGATTCTGGTTGGGGGCATGTACCTTGCTTGCGGGCACATCTCCAGTGTGGGGCGTGCAGGAGGCGGCTGATCGGTGTCTCTCTCTCATCGATGTTTCTGACTTTCTATCCCTCTCCCTTCCTCTCTGTGAAAAATCAATAAAATATATTTAAAAAAAAAGAAGAAGAAGAAGTTAAGTCAGCTGGCATTATTTAACATGTAGCAAGGCATATAAGAAATCTGCGACAAAGACTTTTCCCTTTCATTGAAAAAGAGAAAACTGAGAACTTTAAAGTCACTGAACTTCTTACAAGAATATCAAAGAAAACCATGTATGTGGATCAGCAATGTCTTCATGGTTTCCCAGTACCTGGAACCATGTTTGACCAGGAAGACATTTAGAAGCTAAGGCGTGTGAGCACGCCTTCCCCTTCTGTGCAAATTTCACAGAGTCAGTGAGAGCTCAGCAGGAGGGTCAGCTCTGCTGTACAGGAAAGAGTTTGCATGGTGGGAAATTGTTTTTCCAAATGCAGAGGAGGGAAGAAAGAGCAGGTCACTGCGTGACCTCAGCACCCAGAATGCTCATGTGCTCATAACCTTTATTTATCTTGGTGTCGCATCACAGAAGTTCCTCTCTGCCTGCTCTTGTTTGCTCTGCCCAGCCCTTCCACAGCACGGCTTTGTTTGCCCGGGAGAAAAGGTCTATACTTTCGGGTGTTTTCCGCTGAAATCATGTTTCATCTGCCATACAGAAATGCTAATATTTACTCTCAAACTATCCTCGTTACTTTAATTTTAAGCAATTCTATCATGAACGTGAAGGCACCTTTGCTGTAAACTATTCAACAAAGGCTCTGATTAATTCACAACAAAAGCCAGTGATATTTACTAAAATATTTCTAAGGACTATATTCAATAACTCATTTGAGCAAAAAAAGGTGGATCCCAAATATTCAGAAAAAAAAAACATTTTAAGTAATCAGAAACTAATTTGTACCCATCTACCTGTGGCTCTTCACTGGCATTCTTTACTGAGTACCCCTCAATCTAGTGCCATTCTCCATGGTCTATAATTCCTTCCTGTTGGTTTTTAAAAACCACCGAGGAAGAGTAGATGGCTGCAACAGTGTGGACTGAATTGCTACCTATTCATCATTAACTTTTTATTTCAGGTGTTGCGTTCATAGCATGTGCCTGCTTAGAGCAAATGCAGTATTCAATATTAATTTATTCCTCTTTTACTTCCGCTTGCTGAAGGGCGGTAAGTCACAGAAAGAGAACATTTAAATTGGAAGAAACCTTAAAGGCCTTCTAATTCAGCATTTCTTTTATGGTAGAAATTTTAACCCTTCAGGTGACAATTAAAAAGCCTGTTCTACTTTGGGAAAGTCCTAATTATTAGGAAGTACTTTCTTATACGGAACCCTTTTCATGAACACACTCTAGTATCTTTTTGAAATGATACAAAAAGCTATATACAATGCTTTCAAAACTTGGGACCCACCCTGACTGAGGAGAGTTATTTGGTGGAGAGACTAAAATCTTGTTGCCTGAGAAATGGGAGCAGAAAACAAGACTCTGGGGAAAGGATTCTAAGAGTAGAAAAACCATGCTGATGACTGGTTTACCGGGAGTACATTCAGCAAGTCGTACTGTCCAGAAATGAAATGGGCGACCTGGTAAGACAGGCATCACCCTGCACCAAAGTGCTCAGGGGATGGGGACTGCCAGAGAGAAACGTGTGAAAGAAGTGACACCTGAGGACTTCCAAAACCCTTCTGTCTCTAGTTTATATAATTCACTTCATTCAGCCAAAAGAGGCAAGGTCAGACCATTCTTTCCTACTCATATTTAGGTGGGGCTTAAAAACCATTGAGATAGAAAACATCACTCAGTGACCTTTATCTTTGTGACATTTTATTATTACTCTAATGTTTCTTTTCAAAATGCCACTCAATTACGCTAAACGCCGCAGCCGTCAATAATATGTTAACATGATCCCTAGAAAACCTTCGACAAGAAAAACATCTTCACTTAAGCATTATTTCCACAGTGTCCCAGAAATAAAGGTGTCATACTATACCAGCGATATAAGGTAAGGAAACAAAGGCTTACACAGATGAAATAGTTTATTCAATATCACACAACTAGAGAAGCTTGGACCCAGGACTCTGCCTACCTTTCCGCTTTCCATCCATTGTTGCAAAAACCTTATAATATTTATTTGAGTTTTCTGATAATATCAGTGATAAAAATAACTGAGCCTACTTTGTATGAGAGAAGCAAAACAATATCATCAGTAAGAATCTGTGCTCTATGTGTTATACAGTTGCCTTGTGTAATATCTGTTGTAAAAACTGCTGAGTTATTAAATGAGAGGTGAGTCTGACTTCCTGAAAAAAAAAAAAAAACTTAAAATATTTTTGTTTAAGAGAATACGTAAAAGAGGAAATTCAGCCACCAGGGCAGGAGTCAGAGACCACTGGCAAAAAGGAAAAGGTTTGGATTCAGTACAGGTTGAAGCACAGAAGCGTGGTGTCAGGCTTTCAGGCAGCAGCTGAGTGGAACACAGGACAACACTAAGACTGTCAGAGGAATCCCCGGTGGAGTGTGTACCGACACTCTGTGGCACAGGCCTCGCGGGTGCTGAGACGGTAAGCCCTGGTTGGATGGAAAGGGGTGAAGGGGGTGGAGGGGAGGAAGGAACTTTCCTGGGAATAGACTGGTGTTGGGCAGTTCCACAGAAGTATCCAGATCACAGAACCTCGGGACTTGCCTTCCCAGGCAGACACATGTTCATGAATTAACAATGACAGGTAAGTGTGGACTTAAACTCCAACTACAGATGGTGAATGTGAGAAAGGAAAAGGACTTCACTACAGAAACAGCATGTGTTTGGCAAATAAGCACTTACTCTTACCAGCAAGAATTTCTAGAGAGTTGTATCCTAGGATCCTATCCCACAAAAGCAAGAGTTGATCTGTAGCTAAGTATCCAGAGAAAGCTCGGACCATCCATTTAAATGATATGCGAAGTCTGTAGGCAAAGAAATAAAAATAAAATTTACCAATGGTTTTTTTCTCTTTCTTTTGAAAAGGCACTATCTTATAAAAGTTTAGATGAGCCCAACCAATTCTGTTGTAAAGTGAATCTTAGAAATCACCTGAGCAGTTATAACACCATGAGTCTTCAAATAATTGGTCTCAAAGTATTGATAGGATGAATTATATGTGCTTGACCTTCCTTTATGCTACAGTCCAGCCTTTCAAAGACTCACTTTTACCTTCTATTTTTCAGGGTATGTACTAATTAGCTATCAGTGAATTGATCTTGTAATCTTGACAGTTTTAGGCAAGCCATGATCACTGGAATTTTTTTTTCAAAATATTTGAAAGAGTGCTTGATAGCTGCATAATTTTCCTACTCAATAAATTATATTCCTACATCTTAGTCAAATGGCTACATAGGATGAATAAAAGGAATTTTTTAAGACAAAGAAAAATAGTTTTAAACTTATAAGGGAACTAAGAAATAGATTCCTAACTTCAACCCTTCATTTTAAAGAGGAGGGGTTATCATAACTCTGAAAGATCGACCAGAAAATGCAACTAAATTCCGCCCAAAAAAACCCTAAGAGGTATGAGAGCCTACTATTTATAAGCAGGTTATGTTACAACAACAATTTATCTCTGGAATCAGGAAATGAACTATTTGGCCTGATCCCTTCTGTACTATCCATTACTATCTAAACATAATTTTTCTGTCCCTGAGAGATACTAGACAAACTCTTTGATAGAACTGTTATACTATTATGTAGGTAAATATCTGTACTATTTTCTTAAAGCAAGAGAAAGGGGCCCAGATATTGTCTTTGTTGGTGTCATATTAACTCTCATAAAACTGAAAAGACTCTAATTTCTCAATATGAAAAGAAAACTATTGTTCCAATAGAACAAAATACAAAGTACAAAATAATATTGACAAATTAGGTGTTTTGGTTGGTTTTAAAATGTCTTTTTAGAGATGTCAAAGAAACTTTTGGCCACTGGATATTTAAAAATTTTTAATTCATTTGATTTTTAAGCCTACATTATTAACTTCAACTAATCTCACTTTACAGGATCTCTCATAGTATCTTATTAGAACAATAGAACCATATTGTGTTCTTCCCTCCCCCAGCCAGCTCTGCCCCCCAATCGGCCCCACCACCTTGATGAGGGGGGCAAGGCCAGCCAGCCAACTACTCGCAGCCCTGCCCCCAGCCAGCTAGATCCCACCTGTGCATGAATTGGTGCACAAGGCTTCTAGACTATATAATAAAAGCCTAAGCAACCATTACAGCGGAACTACCAGAACGACTGGTCGCTATGATGCGCACTGATCCCCAGGAGGAAGATGCTCAATGCAGGAGCTGCCCCCTGGTGGTTAGTGTTCTCCACACGGGAGCACCGCTCAGCCAGAAGCCATGCTCAAGGCTGGCAAGCACAACGGTGGTGGTGGGAGCCTCTCCCATCTTTGCAGCAGCACCAAGGAGCAGTGAGCCAAGCGGTAAGGAGCGAGGGGTGCGAGACTGTAAAAGGAATGTCCGATTGCAAGAGGGTGCAGGCCAGGCTGAGAAACACCCTGACTCCCAGTGCCTGAACTTTGTGCACCAGGCCTCTAGTCAATAATAAAAAGATGATAGATTTTTACAAATATTTTGAAATTAAACAGCACACTCCATATAACCCATAGTCAAAGAGAAAGTCACAAGAGAAATTAAGAAATATTTTGAATTTAATGACAATGAAAGCATAATATATCAAAATCTGTTGGGTAGAGGTAAAGCAGTCCTTTGAGGGCAATTGATAACATTATTAGAAAAAGAGAAAGCTCTCAAACCACTGATCTAACTTTCACCTTAAACAAGTAGCAAGACAAGAGTAAAATAAATCTAAAGCATTCATAAGGAAGAAAATAATAAGTATAAGAGCTTATGCTATCATATTTGACATAGAGAAACAATAGACAAAATCAATAAAATACAAAACTGGCTCTTTCAAAAAAGAATAAAATTAATAAACCTCTAGTCAGAATAAAAAGGAGAGAGAAGATACAAATAGCAATCTCAGGATTGGGAGAGGTGAAGTCACTCTGAATTTATAGATATCAAAAGGCTAATTGGGAATAATTAGAGAATATTATAAGTAACTTTATGTCCATAAATAAGATAACATATAAAATGAACCAAGTACCAAAGCTTAATCAAGAAGAAATAGGTAACTTGAATAGTTCCATATCTATTAAAGAAATTAAATATTGAATTAAAAACCTTCCAGCACTATCAGTTTTAGTTCATGAAAACCTTTAAAAAATTTATTTCTAGCTTGACAATTGAATTTTAATGTTTATCATGTCATTAAAATAAATTTACTTTTAATGATTAAAGTGTATAAATAGGCTGGAAAATATCAAATATCAGAATTTTAGTTTCTAGCAATCAACTGTCTTCATGCTCATAAAGTCTAGTTTATATTCAATATACAATATTTCTACCACATTCTTGTCTTATAATCTTCCTCATTAACAGATTCCTGATTTTAGTGGCTACCAAGGAAATAATATCAATGTAATATTATCAATATATAATATGAGATGTTGTTTTTATAAATGGCAGTTCTAAGAACTCTGAAATTTAATGATGCTTTATAAAAAAAAAAACAGACTAAGAAAGAGATCTATATATTATCTATCTATCTATCTAGGTATTTAGTCATTCAATCTTGAAACAACTGCATGAGGTAGAAATTCTCTTGATTTAAAAAATGAGGAATTTAAACTATCTTGATTTAAAGAAAGAAATTGAGACTTAGATACTGTAAGTAACTTTACCAGGGTTATACAATTTAGCAGAGCTAGAATTTGAATCTGGGTCTGTCTCTTCAATCCACCCACTCATCCATCCATCTGCTGTGAATTTAAGTGTGGAGAAGATAAACACCAAACTGTTCCATTTCTCATTAACTCCTTTTGTGGTCTCAAAGAGTTAATGCTCCTTTCAAATATGCCCTCTTGAGTAGGGGGAAATTGTTGCAGAGAATATAGTAACAAAACACTGTAAAGTCATTTAGAAATTTCTGTTGCCTTATATACAATGTTATTTAAAAAGAGAGAGAAGAGAACCAATAGAATTTAAGTCCAGAGGTATCCTGCATATTCACTGATAACTCATATTGAGAAATATGAACAAATATTCAAACTTTTGGAAGGAAAAATCACAGTGTACAACCATGATAGGTAACTGATTTAGTTTCCTTTAACAAGAGCAAATGTTAAACTTGCATAGCTCTCATAAAGTGCTCTCTGATCAATTTAGCCTAAACTGACTTAATTTTAGTATTAACACATTTCTCAGGTAGTATTTGCTTCCACGAACTTTTGCCTCAGTTTTAGCCAACACCTTTCATTATGAATAGAAATTAATTCATTTGCGTGATAATTATACCAGGCACAAAAATCCTAGCAAATAATCCTTCCAAGAATTTTTGGTACAACGCAGACTTACAATTTACTACTTGATAACTGCTTTCTAGGGGAAAACTGCTAGTTTAATTTCTCTGAAACATTACTGCCTCTTTGCAAGTGATTTACAATGATGAGAAAGAACCTTCTAATGTCAAACAATCTATTCTTCAATCAGGAGAGGAAAATACTCACGGTTGAGCCCCAATTTCTCGTAGATGATAAAAGAGTTGGGGGAGGTAAGTTTGAAGAAGAGTCTCAAACAGCAAACAGAGTGACACAATACCCTGCAAACAACAATAAGTCACATGAGGAATACATATTTTAGTATTTACAAGTTAACTGCTGATAAATTATTCAAATGAAAATGAGAAAACCAGTGTCAACATAAATATTTTTGTCAACATATATTATTTGAGTCAAAAACAGGACATACACTAATCATTTCCAACATTGTATTTCAAGATACATTTTATTCCTCTTTATGGAAACCTACTCCTACAGATATGCCATGGAGCCTCCTTTTAACACAATAGGATCCCCACATAACTTGCTATGTCATACCCAGAGAGTCCAAAGAAAACATCGTTTTAGAGGAAAGCTGCTACTTTGTAAGCCATGCATTATCACTTAGGCCCAGCAAATTAGTTTTTTCTGGAAGCATGCCAGTTTCCAGGTATTCCTCTGGTGCCACAGCCGCACCCTTTTACTTTCTCCCCCCACATATCTCTTCTCTGCCAGCTGCCTCATCCATCAGGGAAAGAATTTCCTGATTTTTTTCCACTTTCTTTGAAATCCATCCACAGGGAAAGACTCACTGCTGACTGCTTGAGATCTGCACCAGAAAGTTATCAACCAAGATTTTTTTTATTATTGCATACAAAGATTATTATTATTATTTTTTTTTTTACTGAAATCTACTTTCCTAAAAGGGCATTATTTGTAGAGTACAGGAAGTAACCAATTTAAGCAGATGTTTTTCAAGTGCATTTTTTTACTTGACGACTCTGAATAAAGTCTTTCTTGCAGCTCAGCATTCCTCGGGGAATGATTTTGGTAAGGACGTTTTAATCCTCTTTTTGAATTTCTAAAGAGAAAGAGCTGTAATGGTTCCAAAGAGTTCAGTGTAGCTGCGAGCCAGAGAAGGAGCCGGCCGCTTCTGAGTCTTTATTCCCCGGAATAAAGAAAGGGCAGAGGCAGGGCTGGCCCAATCCAGGAGCTGAAAGAGGACACCTCGGGGTCAGCACGGAGACAGAGAAATGAATGCTCAGTGTTGAGCTTCGGAGCTCTGCACGGGAAAACCCAGGCGTGTGTACTGAGCAGCCAGGTCAAAACTCTGAAGCATAAATGGTACAGAATATGAGTGTAAGGAATCTGATGCTAACATGAAGCATTAAGAAAGAGAATCCTTAATATACTTCTGAGGATTCTAGAGTGAGCATCGTGTAAGAGAAGCACTAAATCAAGGTGTCTCCCAGAGAAGAAACCAGGATAACCGGTGGTGCCTCCTTGGTGCATCGGCGACTCCCTGGTTTCTGTTATTTGCCAGCTCTCACCGGCGATGCGTGAGAGCGAGCTGGAGGTGGAGGAAGGGGAGTGGGAAGACACCGTTTGCTGGGGGAATAGAGGACAACCATTTAGTTCAGCAGCGGCGACAGGTGCGTCTTTGGGGAAATTTGGTAGCCCCGACACATTCCAATTTAATGTTTCTTCCAGAGAGAAAGTCAAGTTGCTCAAAACAGGCCCAGAGGTGGAAAACGTGTGACTGAAGTAAAATAAGCACTGCTTTTACTCAGGCGCATGGCAGGGAGAAGATACAACAGAGGACCAGCCAAAATACAACCGGTAACCATGTTCCATGCCCAACCTGCTTCTCCTTGGCTTTCATATTGAGGCCAAAGGAGCTGCCTTTTGAATAAATACAAGAAAAATATCTAGTATCATAACTGAGAATTAGCCAAACATGAAGCTGAAAAATAAGTGCCAAATACATTTTTGATTCTCACTAACAGCAAAGAAGAGGTGATGATGATAATCAGAACAATAAAAACAGCAGCAGGTGTTGGACACCTGCCATGAACCAGTGCCACCGGTGATCTGGAGGCTTCGCTGCAGCTCTGCAGGCCACGAACACAGTGTTAATCTCACTCCGTAGGTGAGGAAATCAGTCTTCAAGGACGGTGGGCATTTTTGCCAAAGAGGATAATACAGGCATTTCTGTTTTTCTTTTAACAAATAAAAGATCATTTCAATGCAATTGATAAAGGACTTTTCCCCTTTTAATTATTACCAAAATATTTAAATACCAGTTTCTTCTTCTCTTTTGCTTATTTGATAGAACCTTGTTGATGGCACCAGAAGTGAAAATTTGCTGCTTTGTATTTTAACTGAGTAAGAGACTTTTTCTTGGATAAAAAGCAGATTAGAATCTGATTTGATCCAGTTTGTTATCAACTTACAGAAGGATGCGAAGAGATGGAGTGAAGTCTGAAGAAAAAACGCACATACATCTCACGGAATACCTGATACAATTTGGAAGGTTCGTTGTATAGAAAACAAAGTGGTGCGACTGAAAGAATGAAACAGAAACATTGGTAATATTGCAGAACTACTAAAATTTAAAAGATAAATTTATGAAAATGAAAGAGTAAGTACATCTCTTATAGTAATATTCATTCATAGACAAGTTTAAACTAGAGGAAAGTTTTAATCCATTTTTAAAAGACACAAATATTATAATTTGAAAGAAAGACAGTAACTAAAACTGAAGTGGTAAGGAACTCACTAGAGTTCCTGGAGGGATGAATTATGATTATTCTAGCCTACTGGTTCTAACTAAATAAGTGGTTACGGCTAAAGTGTTTGTGGATGCTTAACATATTTTTCTAAAGTAGTATACTTAACCTCTATAGCATCATCTATCTCCTTAGCAAACATTTTCTCCTGTGTGGATAAACTTTCGACTATTTCAATGACTAGAAATGTGAACCACCAGAAGGTGATGCATTTTGTGCTCTGAGAACTGTTAGAAGATGTAAACTTCCTGACATCATGAATTGTCCTCCAAATCATTCAAGTGCCCCTTTAAAAAACGGTTTGCTTGAAAAATTCTTGCAGGAGAAATGATTAAAATAGGACAAAAGGGCTAGCATTTTTTATTATTAGAAGTAAAATTTTATGTCCTTAACTTTTGTAGGGTTTCTATTTTAAGTGCCTCACATATTTATAAAAGAGAAAAAGCAGAGCACCCAATAATCCACGATCTCCCCAGCCTCCTGGTGTGTACAGCAACATTACATTACAGCCTCAGTCACCCCAGCCGACACCATCAAGGAGAGCCCGAGGCAAAGGTCCTCGGTCCCTTGACTCCTTTTCACTGAAGGCTAGTTTTCAGGGTTTTGTATTACATCATTCACCGTCATTATCTGATGTAGGGCACTGAGGGCTTTTTACAAAGAAGAGTATTAATTTACTGCCGATTCCTTTTACAAAAGCAAAGCATTAATGTATTTCTGTTAGCCTAAAGGTTGGGGCGCAGCAATAGTGGGGACAACAATTTTCGGTCACCATATATTTGGGTCCCTTTATCCTTTACTATCTCCCTTCCCTCCTAACCACCATACTGTTGTCTGTGTCTATGAGTCTCAGTTTGTTTTCATTCTCATTTGTCAAGCTCACCATCTAAGCAATTAGGACATTGTGTTGTTTTTTTCACTGGACATATAAACAAATATTAAAAATGTTCACAATCACTTAACTGTCTGGTGATGCGCTATAAAGTGTGATCTTCATGTTTAATTTTCTAAAGTGTAATAAAACAGTGAATATTTTCAAATCCAACTTACCATACATTGAAAATCCATGAAAAGGGATTACACCTAAAAAAAAATAAAGAAGTATTTCTTTTCAGTTAGTATGCCCACTGAATCATTAGGTAAACTTTAAAGGATTAAAACTAAAAATACAAAGTTTTCCTATTTTTCATTTCTACTTTGTTCATGAATGTCAGGAAGACTTAGTGATGGTAACTAACAAAAATAAATGCTTTTTAATATCTTTAAAATAGCAAACTAGAAGTTTGTAATATTATATCCAGTTAATTTTCTATTGATAATGTTGAAAAATTAAAAGTTTGAATATATACTACAAAAACGGGCAAAACTAGAAGGCAGTTTTCAGAACTAAAGGTAAAGAACTAATTCTATGCTCTCAGAAAATGAATAAATTATGTCCTTCCTGAAACAAATTTATTCTGTAAATCTGAATACAATCTGTTCAAAGGAAATGGAGCATTCCAAGGTACCCTTGTATGGATACATTCCTCTGTAAACTTAGGAAAAATTTTATCAGAGAATGTGGCTTAGAAAAAGTATTGGCAGGAATATAGTACAAATTCAGCATAATCTCTGGCAAGAATTACACACAAGTAAATGACACATCCACTTTAGAGAAATACTCAAAGCCTAACGTGGTGTGCTAAACATCTTGTCACACTGTGCGTGAAAAATCAGAATTTGTACAACTCAGAAGTTCTGCAGTATACACACCGCTGAGTACCTATCGCTGTGCCAAGTCAGGCTGCACACTCACTACAGGAGAAGGCTGGGAAGTTTCCTGCTTTGAAGAACAGTATAGAAATGCTTTAGTCATCGGCATGCTCGGAGGCAGGGCCTCCCGAGGTCATCTGGAGGGAGTTATAATGCACTCTTGTTCCGTCTCCACTTCAAGCCCGTCCAGAGGCAGGGCGGGCGTTAGTTCCCGCTGCAGCCGGTGGAGTGAGCTGAGTTGGGCTCTGGCTCCGTAGAAGCCTCACTCATTACTCCCAGGTCTGACCACAGAGGTCACATGGAACAAGCCTCACTTGTCCTCACGGAGTGGCTCTGAAGAGTTTCCTTCCTCCAGTTCCCCTGGACCGGCTGCAGCTCACCCCAGCCTTACGGTGAGGCGACTGAAACCGCATTTCCCTCCCTGCGCACCACGCCGCTAACACTGCACAGCTGTTTCTGGCCTGAGTGAAGGATTACATTCTCACCTCTTTCACATCGGTTCTTTGGTGAGCCGTCCCAGTTTGGGACAATCCTGTATTCCCTACTCTTCCTGGTCCCAGCGTACTGAATTATTCTAAGTATACCAGCTAAGTCCTCATCTAAAAGTCTGAACAAGGCAGAGTGACGATAGGACTTGTCACTAGAGACGCCCTCCATGCTGATAGTAATTCATTAATTAGCACCTTATTGTGGTAAGTTAAGAGCACAGACTGAGTGTCAGACAAATTCGATTGGGTTCTTCTAGCTCTATCATTTAAAAACTTCACGCTTTAAGACTTTTGGGTGAGATTCTTAAGTTCTCTAAGCTTCAGTTTCCTCATTGGTCAATCAAATAATGCTATAGCCTCATGATATGATTAAATGAGATATGGCTGTATCTTAGCCATCCTATATAATAAAAGGCTAATATGCACAAAGACTGAATGGTCGAACGGGTCGCTATGATGTGCACTGATCACCAGGGGGCGTGCATGGAATATGGTGAGCATCGGCGGTGACAGGACAGTGAAGCAGGTGAATGGGGGCACCAGACCAACGCAGAGAACTGGGTGCTGCCATTGGGGCGAGCCTCTGGTGGCCACTGAAAGTTCTTTGCTCCTGCACATCGTGATCCCGCCTGGCACTCCCACCTGCTGCCGGCACCGGCCCTGCTCACAGCCGCTGCCGGCACCAGAGCTGCCACCCACACCCACCACCAGTGCCAGCCCCGCTCGCCTTTGCAGCAAGCGCTGGAGCCGCTGCTCACACCCACTGCCCGCGTCCAGTGCCAGTCCCAATTGCTCAGCCTCATCAGCAGGGCGAGCAGTGGCTGCCGGCCCCAATCGCCCCTGAGGGCTTCTCCACCTTCCCCTGCTCCTGAGAGGGGATCAGGCAGCAGCCACTGCTGGCACCCACTGCTCGCACCCGCTGATGGAGCTGGCCAAATGGCTCTATGCTTTCAGTGGATGCAAGCAGGGCTGGCATCATCAGCGCGTGAGAACAGAAATGAGCGGCGGTAGTGGGACTGCCAGCAGATAGAGGATTGTGGCGGGAGGGGTCAGGCGGAGGCATGGAGGATGGACCGAGACCCAGCAGTGTGCCTACTGCAGCCTCGCAGCCCACAGTTCCTTTCAAGGTGCATGAATTCCTGCACTGGGCCCCAGTTAATAAATCATCATCATAGGCCCTTAATAAAAGTTAATAGTGATATGATCATTCACAAATAAGCTCATATCCCTTTGTTGTTTCTACAGGTAATTCTATCAAAGAATATGAGGGAAATCCAATATTTGGGGGCACAAGCATGCCACCAACCACCTTTGGATTTTTACAGCACCACAAGCTGTGATTCTCAGGGTGTCCTTCCCCCCGGCCCCTCAATCTTCCAGAACACACCACGTTCATGTTGTCCATCTGTGCTGCTGGTCAATGTTCCTGTTCACCTCTGAGTAGCCGTCCTGTTCCTTTAACCTCGCCTGCTACTCACACCCAGTGCCAGAGCTCGCTCTGGTCCTCAGAGGAGGGGGCGCGAGGGGGCTGCCGTGAGCCCCCTGATGCCTGTTACCCCGGTGTCCCCCACGTTACAGGCTTTCTCACTTCCCTGAGGAGCTGACAGCTTCACCTGCACCCCCGGCCCGGTTCCCTGTCTTCCCCATGGCTGGCAAGCTAGTCAAGTCCCTGGCTTGTTCCCGTGCACCCCATGAGCTAAAAATGACTTTTACATTTTAAGGGATTGTTTTTTTAAAAGCAACAAAGAAGAATGTATGATGGAGACTGTTTGTGGCCAGAAAATGTAAGATATTTCCCACCTGGCCCTTTCAGAAAGAACTGGCCAACCTTGGCTTTGGAATCCTGCCCGTCCATTCTCACCCCCACTTCTTCCCTCATGTGCAACACTCAGCAAGCATGTCTGAGCCTCTGCATGTGCCGGACGCGGTCCTGACCGTGAGAGCTTCCTTTCTGTCAGGGACAGAAATGTCATAACGAAACAGTGAGTAGATGCTGGACAGTGGTAAGTGCTCTGAAGAGAAACCACGAGGGAAGGGGAAGGCCTCACGAGCAAAAGAGCCCCCAGACGCCATGGAGGTGAGAGCGCCAGGGTGGGGTGGCCTGGAAGCCGGGCTGCCAGTGGTGACGGACAGACTGCGGGCACTCTGCAGATTAGCAGGGCTCCAGGCGGAGAGTGGGCATCTGCTCTGTCTCCCACTAATGAAGGGAGGCGGGTGGGGTGGGTCCCAGCAAAGCACTCCCAGCCTCAGCCTGTCCCCTTCCCCTGCAGCCGCTCAGTGAAGGGAATCACACATTGTTATTCATATCCTCAACAGTGTCATCGTTAAACATCCATTTTCTTCCCGGACCCCACTTTGCCATCAAACAAATCTCTAGTCTCTCTCCTTCCCATGAAGCCAAGCTTAAGTTTTTGAAAATTATCTAAATTAACTTCCTTTATGTTCTCATTATATGCCCTCAACTCTTCGTAAACTGGTTTCTTGCCCTGTAACCCCAACTTCTACTGCTAAACCCAGGGATCTCCTGTGTGTCTTGACTCAGAGCAACTAAAAGTTCCTTCTCCAATTGCAGCCTCCCCAGCATTGAGGCCCCTGGCTCCCTGCCTCCCAGGAACTCTTGCTGCTGCTGTGTGTGTACACGTGTGTGTGTGTGTGTGCATGTGTGCATGCGTGTGGCTGGTTCTCTCTTTAGGCAACCCTGCTAGCGGTTCTCAACCTGTGGGTCATGACTGCTGTAGAGCCTAAGACCATCAGAAAACACAGATATTTACATTACGATTCATAACAGGAGCAAAATTACAGTTAGGAAGTAGCAATGAGAATACTTTTATGGCTGGGGGTCACCACCACATGAGCAACTGTATTAAAGGGTCGCGGCATTAGAAAGGTTGAGAACCACTGATCATGGGGGGGCGGGGGTGGGGTGGGGGGAGGAGAAACACTTCACTGTTTCGGATTTGGCCAGACTCCAACATCAGCAGCCTCCTCTCTCTCTCCTCACCCATAGCACAACTCTCATCCTACGGACTTGACTGCCACCCCTCCTTTGGCCCGGGGCTTAGGACAAGGACTGTAGGCAATGCTCTCCTCCACCTCCAGCCTCGTGCTGGACCTGCCCCTTCAAGGTTTTAAAATCAACGCTCCTCTGTCGGTCTCCCTGACAACCCCTGCTCTTCACCCCCCCGTCAATTCGCTAATCGTACCCTTGCCTCAACTCACTTGCCCTGATTGACTGAGGTGCCCGCTTCTCCTCTATGCACCTAGACAGTCAGCATGATTTCGGCTATCCCACTTTCTACCGTGCATGCCTGTATCAGTTCATTAACCTGCTTCCCCCTCCGGCACTGCTCTTAGACCCAGGCAGGAGCAGGGGAGGGGGCGTGGAGAAAAGGCCCTGCTCTGGCCCCCCTCTAACTGTACCCCTCAGCCAGACTCCATGGCCCTCCTTTCAGAATGCAGCCCCGGTACCCAAGCCTGGAACTCCCAGCCCAAAGGCCCCTGGCCAGCTTCCAGGCTCTGCCCGGCCTCTCTGGTGGAGGCGCCTTTTGGGTGGGCAAAGGGGGCTGTTTGTGGAAGGTGTGAACAGAGCAGGCTGGGAGGTCCACATGCACACGCATGAAGTCTGTCCAGGTGTGGGATGGAGCCATGCCTGGCTGGGAAAGGGTGGGGACAGCTGAGGAGCCTGAGAATCTGAATTTGAACCTGGCTTCCAGACTGCTATAGAGGAATACAGAGATGGGCAAAGTAGGTTTACAGTTATAATACAAATAAATAATACAATACTTAATAAATAATAACACAAGAATAAATTCTTTTGTGTGCTCACAACTCTACACCTACTTTTGCCCAGCCCTTTATCTGTTAAGACAGGATAGACTTTATCAGCTTATTAGTCTGACGTATAATGTTTAAATATCTAGACTCGTGGTAGGTGGGCCTCTATTTGCACTCCTGCCCTGAGCCCTATGAAGGTTAGAATAGACCCACCTTCACCTTTAATCCTTCAACCTCATTAGATAATACCAGTGAGATGGTGAGGATTAAATAAGATCACGTATGTAATGTGCTCAGCATCACACTTGATGGTGCAGTCTACACTTAACTAATATTTCCTTCTCTTATCATAGTGCATTATAATAACTTTTTTTTTGTTTTTCTCTCTCCCAACAGAATAAACTCTCAAAGCAGATTGCTATTACTGTGTATAAAACTTCTATAATCTTACTGCAAAAATGTTTTCCTTTCACTAAGTTCCTATAGAAACATCTGCAAAAGCAGATCACGGTAGTCAGAGATGAAGTTCTTACCATTATGATTTTCATTTTCTACCAATATTTATTAAGGTCTGGGGGATTAATGGAGTAATGAGGACACATATGTATTACCTTAATCAATAAAGAATTAAAAACAAGAGTCTGCTAAGTGTAATAACGCCTTAGTTAGGACTCGGCACTTTTAATTAGAAGCTTGCAGTGAGGGAAACAGTGAACTGCCAAGCAGAAGAAAGGGATGCCTGTATTAAGACAACTAACAGCCAATCACACTTTCATTACATTTCCCCCAGTTCTGAAATCTATAGTGCTCTTCAAGCACAAAAAGTATAAGCTATATGAGGCAATGGCCACCATTCAATAATTAAATAAATTCAAAACATCTCACAATCTAAAATTCATTTGCTGTGTAACTTTAGACATAAGTTATAAATCTAATTAAAATGTTATATCAAGTATGACTTTCACGTTGATATTTAAATACAGATATGTTCTGATGTTTGGGGAAATTTTTATGTACTAAAAATAACAAAGTCATATTCTGAAGTTATTATCTTTACCAGGCAACACAGTATCTTCTATGAGTAAGATGCTCAATATGTGTTGTTAATGACAGAAATCTGAGCAATTAGAAACATACTCAAGGCTTATACCTAAAATATTAAAGTATAAGAATAATTTAGGAATAAGTAATCATCATATAGAACAGGAAACTCTCAGTAGCTCAGTGTTGGCTTTGAAATGGCCAATGAAGTCACACAGAGATGGAATTTGAATACCGTGTGATTCTAGGCCAACTACCAACACTCCGAGTCTCCATTTTTATTCCTGAAAGTCGCCCGCCAATAAGACCAACTTCATTGGGTTGTATTGAACACCAATGAGTTAATGTATATAAAGCACACAATTATGGTGTTTAATACACAGCAGATGCGTCAATGACTATAGCTGTTTTATGCTCTCAGATTGGAGAGTACCCCATTTCAGCGGCAGCTTAAATGTAAGAAACCCTTGTCCTGTGTCAGATAAGGATTCGTTTCAGCGTAATCAAGATTAACCGGTGCCTGAGACTCCGAGAAAAGGCACACAGCCACTCTGGTGAAGCAGGACAAAGTCAAGAGTCTGGCACGCAGACGCGGGAGGCTTAAGCAGCACGGAAGGCTCCATTAACACTCCCGGGCACACACCACCGAGAGCAGGTCTTTGATCTGAGAGGCGGTCGTGTTCTTGGCCGGCGTTTTAAAATACTTTCCTTTGGCTCTCATCACTTCAGCGTGTCGAGGGTAGGGTTTCACCCACCTGGCCCTCGTCCGCGAGTATCACTTCCAGCAGACACTGGGACGTGAGACACCATCTCTTGTTAGTCTAAGAGGCTGCTATGAACGATGGCTTTAATATCCCAGCCTTCCCTTATCAATCGGAAGAAAGTCTTAAATATCAACCGCCCACTCCATTCAACAGGAATAATTTCACAAAGTTAAAAATTTAACGGGCCTTGACAAAGCTCAGAATGGTAAGCATTCTCAACAAAAATAAGTCTTAAACGAGATGAGATATAAATAGTAAATATGACTCAGAGATACCCCAAATATTAACATGCTTTGCACTTTAAATATTTTCCCTTCATTTCCTGTCTCTATTAATACTTAGCATTTATAGTTGTACCATAACTCTCACCATCTGATTCATTTTACCATCGCTCCGGTAAAAAAGTAAATTTTGACATTCTTTCGTTTGGGATTACATAATGCAGTTTATTTAATTCATTTGTTGAAATAATCATTTCCTCTGTTTATCCTCATTCCGCATGAACCTACTGGTCAGGAAGAATAGGGATTAGGACAATAGATAAATTGTGTTCTGAGTATTTCCATGATCTTCCTGAATTCGAACTGCAGAATATGACTTTGTTATTTTTAGTACATAAAAATTTCCCCAAACATCAGAACATACCTGTATTTAAATATCAACGTGAAAGTCATACTTGATATAACATTTTAGTTAGATTTACAACTTATGTCTAAAGTTACACAGCAAATGAATTTTAGATTATGAGATGTTTTGAATTTCTTTAATTAATATAGATGACAAAGTGCATAGCTATTTGTCAACTGGACACTTGCAAGCAGATTTATTTTCATGATTTCTTAAAGACAAACAAACAAACAAAAAAAACCCTTCCCTAATCTTCATTGCACTGTCCTATGCACTGGAGGACATTTAGCAGCATTGCGACCTACTGGTGGTACCCTCTTCCCCCGGTTGTGATACTGAGAAGCATCTTCAGACATTGTTAACCGTTCTCGGAGGGGTGGGAAGTGGGGGTAGAATTGCCCTTGGTTGAGAACCACTGCTCCAGAGTCTTAAAACTCCCCTACTTAATGTCCCCTGGCAATGAATGACCTTCTCTGTCTTACAGGAAACAATGGCACAGCAGATGGGGAATTTTGCTTCGGTCTCAGCCAGCACTGTGTGTAAGTCTTGACTTTTTGCTTCTGTTCCCGCTCCTCCACATTCTCCTACCTTCACTCCCTCATTCATGTGCGAATGCTGACTGGCCAGGGGCCCGCTACCAAGCAGGACTCAGGTGCTGGATACCTGGCTGGGCACCAAACTCTTCCGGTCCTTGACCTCTTGGAGCTGACATTAGAGTGACAGGAGGCTCCTTTCCTGACCACCTTCCCTAAAATGCCCCTCCCTCATCCCCTCCACATTCCCTGCCTATAATCAACTTCTCCCCCTTTTCTTGTCCCTGGCTCCCTGACATTATTTTCCTGAGCTCTGTATTTACTTGTTTACTATGTCTCCCTCATTAGAATGTAAGCTCCTTAGCAGCAGGCACTTTTACTGTGGGCCACTTACCTAGAAGAGGGAGCCAGCGCAGTGCATAGTTATTAAATGAAAAACACAGACAAGCTATACATGTTGAACAAAGAATAAAAACAAGAAAAGCGTATACAATTCCTGTGCAGAATCTCCCTCAGCTCAGAAATTTTGCTCACCAGCTGTTTAATGGACCCGCAGTTCCACGGAAACCTGCCCATTGACAAGGCCTCCCATGAGGTGAAGAGGTGACATTTGACCCCACAGTGGCCTGTCATGTCCACGTGGGAAAGGGGGTCACAGGTGGGTGAGCGAGTGAGCAGATCTCCGCCCCCTTTGAGCACCTGCCTGGCCAGGGATGGAGTGTCAGTGAGCTGCAGGCACGCCCTTCTGTGTGGGCCACTGAGACCAGGGGAGCAAGGCCAGTTTGGTGGTGGTGGTGGTAGTGGTGGTAGAAGTGACACCGAGATCTCAGAGTACAGTGGTATCTCAAGATATGAGTGCCCTAACATACGAGATTTTTGAGATACGAGCTGTTGAGTGATGGATTTTTGCTTTGAAATACGAGCAACATTTGAGATAGGAGTAATGGTGCGGATCGGCAGGCTGCACACGACCCACCAGTTTACAGCGATTCGAGCGTCTCATAGTTTCCCACGCCTCAAGGTTATGGAACAAATTAAACTCGTATCTCGAGGTACCACTGTACTCCTGACTTTGGCAGAGGCTGAGAAATGTCGGGTAATATAACAATGTTGCTGATTATCGTCTTGAGTAAAAACTAAAGGGATAAAGAACAACTGGTCTTTGCCTCTTCCTGTTCGGCCACTGTAGACTCACTGCCCAGAGAAGAGTCCTCCCTGAGTCTGGGGAGATTCTAAAACAACCCAAGAGAAGAACGATCCTGAAGAATTGGTTTAGGAACAGCTGTGGGGCTACCCCATTAAGCATGAAACTATTTTTATTCTGCATGAAAGTCTTTCTAGAACCTAGTATATACAGATTTTACTTCTTCAGTATGTTAACCACTTTCTTCTCTTCTAAAAGATATTGCAACAAACTCAGCGATGCTTTCTGAGGCAATAGGAAAGGTGATTAAGAATGTTGTCAAAGAGCTTGGGTTCAGAGCCTGGCACTACCCCCCATCAGCGAGTTAACACTCTGTGCCTCAGCTTCTTTATCTATAAATAGGGATAATAGATAATATTAGCACCTGCCTCAGATGGTTCTTGTAAGGATTAAACGAATTAATACATGTAATGGACTTAGCACTCTGCATGGTGTGTAGTATTGCTTGGAAAATATTTGCTGCTGCTGCTGCTGCTGAAACTACTATTACTGCTATTACAGCAATACTAGGAGCCCTGTCCGTGAATCCATGCGCCAGTAGCTCTCTGAGGGGCCTGGCCGCTGCGCACCCACTGCCCAGAGGCTCTTGGCGGCCCAGAGGCCCATCTGCACCTCGGCCTACCCAGAGGCCCATCCACAGCCGGGGTGGGATGCTTGCCTCATCGCCACGGTGACTCTCAGTGGGCAATGGGTGTCTGTATCGGGGCTGGGAGGACTGGGCACAGCCATCTTGTGGCTATGGGTGCTGCCATCTTTGTGATGGAGAGATGATTCATTTGCATATTGCCCTTTTATTAGATAGGATATTTTTCTGGGTACCTTATGCTCATTATTAATATCTTGACTTACTATAATATGCTACAACCCAGAGATACCTTTTTAAAGGCACAGAGTTACTGGCTCTCACATAAAAGAGTCCTGGACTGACTCACTGCAATGTTCTAACATGCTGTTTTATAGTTTTCTATTTTCCTTTGTAAGCTCTCTGATTTTTCACTTTTATTGTCAGTCATTTCTTCTATCTCTATCAATCTCTTTC